>CM072515.1:70978252-71008252 GCA_036898135.1 Oncomelania hupensis
AAACCAATCAATCAATCACCCAATCATCTACTCAAACAAAATAAACCCACACAAAATTGAGAACAACAACAACAATAACAATAAAACAACCAAATACCGACCCAGCATTAGCACGGCTGCTATCTGAACCATATTAATGTTCACAGATGTTACAGACAAAATCTCGAATGTCAAAGAACCCATTGCTGTGACGTCATACAGAGAGATAAGAAATCGCAATGGCCCCGTGGCAAATGACAGCGCTTGCTATACATTTATGGTAACACGAAAGTAATGAGATAAGTAAGAAAGAAAGAAAGAAGAAATAAAAAAAATAAAAAAAAGCAAAAAAGAAAAAATACACCAAAACAAATATCTATCTATCTATCTATCTATCTATCTATCTATCTATCTATCTATCTATCTATCTATCTATCTATCTATCTATCTATCTATCTATCTATCTATCTATCTATCTATCTATCTATCTATCTATCTATCTGTCTGTCTGTCTGTCTATCTATCTACCTACCTATTTAATCCCTCAGCCTGCCGGGACGTTTGGGAACCATGAGGCATGCTGTCTCGGAGAGTTTTCCCCACTTCAGGCTGTCCGTTGCTGTTGTCAGGAAGCGTGACATGTCCAGAGCCGCCCATGTTATGACGTCATCTGTCCAGATCTTTCTGTGCTTTTGCATATCTCTACTTTTATTACTCGTTCCTGTGAATACCCTTGTACAATCAAATTTGATGTACATATATTATTACATAAGTATGTATGTTGAAAATGCCTGTGCTGTTTGGTTGGAAGACTGCAGCTGCGGCTCGGTTGCGTTGGTGTGATAGTTGATGGTTGGCTGGAAGCCTGCTTACTAATGGGGGTAGTGTGATGTGTCTGTTGGAAGACAAAAGTTCGCGTGATTTTACTTTTCAGTAAAAAGGTATTAGGGATCTTTCGAAAGCGGGTGAAAGTGAAAGTGAATGTGAATCGGGACTACTTATTGTTGTGACGTCAGCAATTTATGTGCCGCTTTTACTTCCCGTGGTGAAAGGTCACGAAGACTGCCTACCACAACGAATAAAACTTCGTGGAAATCAGGTTTTCCACGAACTAATGTTCGTGAGTACATTTTGGTTATTAAATCGTTTGAATTTGAATGATTTGAATTTGTATATGGTACATTACTCAACTATTTTAGAAGTAATAATGGGGATCTAAACTCGGTCTCAGACTTAAAACGTATTTTCAAACGAGCTACTGAAAAGAGTGCCCAAACCCTCATGCCGTCATGGCTGTCTAGAATCTATCTATTCTGTATCACCAATCAGCAGTCCAAAAACTGTTTTATGTGACAAAAATGAAACTCGAAGCTAGAATGTAAAATATCTTCAATGTTAGAGCACTAATCCATCTTTAAAGTTCAACCTAATCGTTACATTCGTGTCAAATCATGATTTGTTAGAAGAAGCCTTACGTAGGCATAATAGTAATAGCAAAGTCACAAAGAAACTAGGTGCTGGAATCGAAAGCGCACAGAAACACGTTCGTTTCGTTTCGTAACGCGGCGTAAGAATCAGCAGCGTGCCTCTCGTTGGACGAAACGAACACACAATCACTTTCACTTTCACCCGTTCCGAAAGACCCCTATTGTATTGCTCAGTGATAATGTGAAACGTGCAGAATGTTATGTTATATTAGTTTTGTCTGTATTAACGTTCTTCGTGTTCAGAACCGTCGCACTGTGGACACACTGAGATAACCGTGTGATATACGAGGACAATAAATAGATATCTTGAATCTTGTCTACCGACCTTTATGATCGCCCAAAACGAGACAAGACTATCAACACCCTCAACATAAACTCACCTCCATTAGTTGTGGGTTGCAAAAACTCCGAAAACTAAGTCCCCTATTTGCGTAGCATTAATTAATAGTCGGCAGAAAGAAGATTACAGTACGTAAGGTCGAGCCAAGACAACATGCAATCCTTCTCTTGGTCTCCAATGGCTAAGAACTTTGGGCTAAATTCATTATCAACTGAGCTGACTTGCGTACGTCGTCCGAGCATAATATTAATACAGTACATGGAATGCACGTATTATGCGAGTTGGGACTCAGGCATTAGATAGCTTGATTACTTATAGAATAAACCTCAAGTAATTCGAATAACGAATAATAACGAATAACGAATCTTTATTGTCCCCATTTGCACAAGGATATTTGTGTGTGATGCACAGTAACTGTTGACATATTAAGAAGACGACACAAAGGTTAGCGTACATGTATACAATAAAGAAACGGTAGCGGATATTAGAACACCTTAATGCATAACAATACTAAAAAAAATTCTCAAGACTATTACTGCCATTATCTCAATCATTCACGCTTTCTCATGACCATGCTAATCCTTGCACATTCCTTCTTATCCACGCACCGACTCACACCCACACACACCCTTAATACATTTAAGGGGCTCACTGTAGTTACGCTAATCGTTCTAGGGTTACATATTACACCCTTCTAGTTCTACTGTCAACGCTATGTCAACATTGTTGTTTCCCTTCACTAACTACAGGGGAGTGGAGGTTTTACATACATTATAAAGAAATAAGTAACAACCAATAGGCTACTGAGCAAATTAAATGGTGTTACATGGACACTATACACATGACTAGTTAGGACTAGAGACCTTCCGCAACGAATTCATCAGTAAACTGTTACTTCAGAAACATGTGACTAGATTTAACATTGCTAATAGAATCATACAAATATGGACTGGTTTGACACTGAGCTGTGAAACAGTACGTTAATGCATTGAAGGTCGTTTCTATTTATTTTACATTAATTTGGTAATTTGATTGTATTATTTTTTTTTAAATTTATATATTTATGTGTAAATTGATTCATTATTTATTTTTAAATTGACTTAGTAATTGATTGACTTATTATTATTATTATTATTATTATTATTATTATTATTATTATTATTATTATTATTATTATTATTATTATTATTATTATTTTGATATATACATTTGTCTCCCGTTTATTTTATCAGTATTAATTTATCTACTATCACATTGTAAAAAGACTAATCTAATTCGACGATGATCTCAAGCCCACCAATAACATATATACACAGACAAGATGCGCATGCACGCAATCAATTGGACAAGCACGCACGCGCGAGCTCACACATATCACAACACCACACACACACACACTCACACACACTTACACACACATGCATAGCCTACATATTTACAGAAATAGACACATAGAACTTGGTACACAAACACACATCAGTTTAATGTACGACATTAAACAGGCCCAGATAAGAAGTCACACAAAAATATGACTTCACTTAAATAACTAAAACATACGCACACACAAAACTACGGGGAAAAACGGAATAACACAAACATAAGCTTTCGGACGGGCAAACGGACCGACTAATAGACGAACGGCTATTTGTCTCGTTCTGATTCCCGACGATTTCAAAACATTCCCAGATATTAAAATCATAGAAATACAAAAACGTTTGAATTCGTTATTACTGGATTTTATTTTTTTAATCTTTATTATGATTACAACAATCATTAATGAATAAACAAACAAATAAATCAACACACAATCCACACACAAACACACACGAACGCACACACACACACACACACACACACACACACACACACACCCCACACAAAAATCCGCTTAAAATTAAATACTTAGATGAATACAATAAATTCACGAATAGATAGATAAATAAATAAATAAGGTTCCTTGTCTATTATATACTGCTCAAAACAATTGAAGAGCCAGAGGAATAAATTAAATGTAAAACTTACCGGAACAAAAAAACTTGCAAAAAATGGTTTAGATGGAAACATTTATTATTGAACAACATTACATTACTAAAATGAAAAAGAAAAAAATCATTTCATTTACATCCTTTTGGGGCTTAAAACAAATAACCCCAGTTTTCACAATTCTATACATTTGGATAATGAAGAAAACAGTCAATATTGCGTGTGTCCACCGTGTGCTCGAATGCAATCCAGGCATCTTTGTCTCATGGACTCCCCAAGCCTTCTCAGAGTCATTTGAGGGATGTTGTGCCACTCTTGTTCGAGCATCCCGAAGAGGTGATACAGGTTCAAGGCTGGGGGATGGTTTGCCCAAACTCGGCCGCCCAGCTCGTCCTAGACGTGCTCTACTGGGTTGAGGTCAGGTGAGCATGCTGGCCACTGCAGGCGGTTGACCCTCTGCTGCTGGAGGAACTCGTTAACCACCCTGGCTCGGTGCGGCCGCGCATTGTCATCTGGAAGATGGCGCCGGCGCCCATGGCTTGCAAAGCGGGGATGACGATGGGCTCCAGGATGTTGTTCCTGTAGCCGACGCCAGTCAGGTTGCCCTCAACTCTGTGAAGAGGTGTTCTGTGGGCCCTTCCCATTCCACCCCACACCATGATGGACCCTCCACCGTATCTGTCGCGCTC
The DNA here is from genome assembly GCA_036898135.1 of Oncomelania hupensis. Classification (NCBI taxonomy): domain Eukaryota; kingdom Metazoa; phylum Mollusca; class Gastropoda; order Littorinimorpha; family Pomatiopsidae; genus Oncomelania; species Oncomelania hupensis. The sequence continues at coordinate 70,982,731 of CM072515.1, forward strand.
CATAACAGTCGCGTCGTGGTAGCGCTCGCCTTCTCGCCTCCAAACCCGATTTCTGCCGTCATGGAAGGACCTAGTGAAGCGCGATTCGTCAGAAAAGAGGACCGCCGCCCACTGCTGTCTGGTCCACCCCACGTGAGCCCTGGCCCATGCCAGGCGCGCTGCGCGGTGAGCAGGCGTCAGGATTGGTCGTACTGCTGGATGCCTGGCGCGGAGGTTCGCTTCTCTCAGGCGGTTCCGTACTGTCTGGTCTGAAACAGTAATGTTAGCGGCTACACGCAGCTGGCCCCGGAGGTTGTTGGCAGTGGCTCTTCTTTCCCGTAGGGCGGACACAACCAGATATCTGTCCTGCTGTCTGGTGGTGCATCGAGGACGTCCAGGCCTTTCTCGTTCGGCGGTCGTTCCCGTGTCGTTGAAACGATTTCTCAGCCTTTGTATGACTGCATGGTGTACTCCTAGTCGGCGGCCAGTCTCTCGCACCCCAACACCTTCTTCAAGCCAGGCAAGAGCCCGACCCCGGTCTGCTTCACTCAGACGTCGTCTTGGGGGCATGGTTAACCAAGTTAGAAAAATTGTAACATTTATACCCATTACACTGACGACAATCACTGATTTGTGTTCTCTACTGGCATGGCTTTACTGTGCAAAGCAGGGTTTTTGTCCATTATTTCTGCTAAATCATATGGAAACGCTTAAACTGGCAGCATTTCTCACGTGCCTGAAGTGCTAATTTACCTGATAAAAGAAGGTTGCTGACAACAAATTCAACTCTTTTTTTTTCACTTTCACGTTGACTCTTCAATGCTGCATGCAAACAGACCAAAAAGATATTTTGAACAATTCAAAATACTTCGATATTTTACCAAGTTCATAAGTGACCAAAAAACAAAGGTGGCTCTTCAATTGTTTTGAGCAGTATATTTCTTAGCGCACACACTTACACCAACGATGGAGTTAAGTACAAATAAACTGTGGTTCTCTCAAAATTATTTTCCGTGATTTGCGTACGGCAGACGATAGCCAGCGCCTTGAGACAGCTCTTTTGAGTGGCCAGTAGCGCTATAAAATAAAATAGTGTCATACCACCTTAGAGAAGTGCAGGTAGAGCGTTCACCTGGCACACCGATGACCCAGGCTCGAATCCCGATGTGGACAAGATAAAAGTGGACATTTTTTCATTCTCCATCTTAATTAGCAGTATGGTGCTCTGGTGGTTCAGCGCTGATTTAGGTTTGTACTCTCTCTTTCCTTGGGATGGTTATCCCCGTCTGCCACATCGTTGAAGGTGGTTGTCGACGTTAAACTTCAATGTCTTTTAGTCAGCAGAATAGTAACATACAGCTTAATTATTCATTTATTTCATTTTTACAAAAATTCAGAAGAAGAAAAAAATACCACATGATATTACCACAAAAGACGGAAACAAATAAATTAATTATGAAAGCCGGTGAACAAGATCAATAGTTTCCATAGTACTGTATTTTTGTTTTGACTGTTTATTCTGCTCTTTTTTAATTTCATGATTTCGTGTCCTGTCATTTTTTCCATGTAACTAACCCTGTTTTCGGTATTTAAAACCAAAGATTTTACAGTCTCCTATTCCTCTTGTATTCAATTGTTCATTCCTCGTCGTCCTCTGGTCTCGTTTGAGTAATTGTCCTGCCATTTGTTCACGCGCATTATCTTCTATAAAACTCTAGCAGTATGTGTAACGCACGCGATGTCATTTCTTTCAGTCAAATTGATACTTTAGTTTTCAGTATTTAGACACTTCCGCTTGATTTGAGTGTGTAGACACTTCTGCTAGTTTTCACTGTTAAGACACTCCAGCTATGCGACTGCATTCATATTTTATTGCAAGGCCGTGAGGTTATGTACCTTACCAGAAGTTACCTTTTTTTTTTCATAATGGTTTGTCACATTTTCTTTAGTAAACGAGGACGATAAACCAAATAAACCATCTCGAATCTTTTCCTACATCCATTTTAAATTGTTATTGGTCTAGTATTCCTACATCGCACATAGTCTTCTTTGTTCTATTTTTTGTTTCTCATCTTTCTCCAATGGAATTTGATAATTTTCCTGAAACTGTTAGTATATTGCGTTCTCCATTAACAGAACTAGCGTCATTTGGTAGGGTTTCTTTATTAATGTCGGCAGCGTGTTCAAATTCTCTGGCATCTAAGGCGACAATGACCTTTGGTAGAATTAGTTGGGTTCCATTTGTCTGAAAATAATTTAGAAATGGAAAGAAAATGTTAATAGATCATTAGACAGAATAACTTAATTGATTCTAAACTTCTTCTTCTTCTTCTTCTTCTTCTTCTTCTTCTTCTTCTTCTTCTTCTTCTTTTTCTTCTTTTTCTTCTTCTTCTTCTTCTTCTTCTTCTTCTTCTTCTTCTTCTTCTTCTTCTTCTTCTTCTCATCACCATCATCATCATCATCATCATCATCATCATCATCATCATCATCATCATCATCATCATCATCATCATCATCATCATCATCATCAACACCATCATCATCATTATTGCCATCATCATCATCATCACCATCATCATCATCATCATCACCATTACCTGGCTTTGCTTGGGAATGTGTAAGGAATGGCTGTGAATGATGCTGACGTTGCTGTTGTTGTTGCTGCTGTTGTTGCTGCTGTTGTTGTGGCTGTTGATGCTAGACTGTTTTGCTCTCAATATGAAGTTAGCGTCGAGGTCTTCACCTGTGTGGAAGAGAACAGTCAAGAATATATTTTGCAAAGAGTTTAAAGTATGGCCCAGTCTTATTGAGCCAGAATCCACAATATGTTGAGATTCAAGCTCAGCCTGCCGGTAGGAGTTTGGGTAAGGGTCTGGCTATAGCGCTGTTGCAAAACTAGTGCAGATAGAGTTATCCGTCCCTGCCTTCACCTATGCCAAGGACACCCGCTAGTTCCGGTTGAGTATTAAGCATGGCCGCACGTAGACGGAAGACTTGTGGCGGAGAAAAACAGTATTGCGTTTGCTGCCCTAATTTCGCAGGAAAAGTAATTGAAGGGCGCATTGTCAAGTTACACACATTACCAGCTAACAAAACACTGAAACGACTGTGGGAACAACGTTTGCGACTGATTCGGAAAGATTACAACAATGTAAAATAAGATTCAAGATTCAAGATTCTTTATTGTCCAAACACAAGGCATGGATATTTGTTTAGCAGTGCAATAAGGAAGGAGATAACAACATCAAAATTATTACAAACATGGACATACAATATTGATACATTTGATATACTATCAAAAACAACTTCCATACCAAAATACAAATCTATAAACACTAACACACATGCATAAACAGATAACCAGCCACATACCCATGCGTACACATTTAACACACAGATAATTATTACACACAGATACATATAAGTCTCCTCTCTGAAAATCCTTATCGGGAAGAGAGGGGACTATAAACTGATACACATACATACATACACACAGATAATTATTCCACAGTATCGGTGGGGCCGGGTAGCTCAGTTGGTAAGAGCGTCTTGCTAGTAACCGAAAGGTCGCTGGTTCGAATCCCGGATTGGTCAACGTGTGATCATATTATTTTCCCCTTTACCAACAACTGGCCCGCTGGTGTCAGTATAAATCGGTCCAGTAGTCACCTATATGCGAAAGTGTCGTGTGACTATAATCTACAAACAAACAAACAAACAAACACAGTATCGTCCCCTGTACGCTTATGTGTCCGGGGACGTTAATCTATTTTAACTAACTAACTAACAGTATATGTATACACAACTACAACACTCACCCATTCTTCCATGCCTTAGATCCATCCTAGATCATAATAATAATAATAATCATAATCATTATAATAATAAGAGTAATAATACAAAATAATCATAACAATATTAATAATAATCGTAATCATTAGAGTAATTAATAATTATAAAAATAATAATAATAACAATGCAACTACAACTAATAATAATAATAATAATAATAATAATAATAATAATACAACAGCAGCACCAACAGACAACTAATAATTAATATATGGTAATAATGATAATAACAATACTACTACAACTAATAATAATAACAACTGAAAGACTGAAAATAATAAGACATAATTGCAGTTGCTTCACTGAATTAAAAACAAAAATTATTCTACTGTATAATAATGTTATCTTCTAGATAAACTGCAAAATTAAAATTTCTCAATTAAAAAATTAAAGCAAAGAAAAAGAAAGAGACTTCGAATGTCTCGTGAATGTAGGTCACTGACAAACGAATTAGGCCTACTGAACAAACAAATCAGCAATCAATGTTTAGGCAAGCAGCCATCCCGAGTAAAATTTGAACGATTGTACAAGAGAAATATAATTTATATAACCCTCCATCTTTCTTGCTTCAACCGGAACTAGCCGAACCCAAGGGCCGCAACCGATCCGCCACTTTCGCTTTCATTATGAAACAGCGCTATAGCCCAGACTACAGACGCTTGAGGTTCAAGCCAGACTAGGCCAAAGAGGTTGTATGCTCTTTGACTAGGTTTCACTAGCTTCAAGCTCGAAAAGAATTGGCTCAATAAGCTGCAGTTACAGGCGGCGCTCTCTCTCTCTCTCTCTCTCTCTCTCTCTCTCTCTCTCTCTCTCTCTCTCTCTCTCTCTCTCCCTCTCTCTCTCTCTCTCTCTCTCTCTCTCTCTCTCTCTCTCTCTCTCTCTCTCTCTCTCTCTCTCTCTCTCTCTCTCTGTAACTCTCTTTAACCCTCATATTACATTAAGGTATGGACCCCGTGCCCGCGAAAATAGCGGGTCAATTCTGTGACTTGTGGGTTTATCGCAACTATAACTTCCATCAGTAGTAACTAATTTCGATGTAACAGTCACAAGGCGATTTTCGATTGAAACGGAACAGGAGTAAGTTCCCTTGAATAGGCTTATTGACCTATATATCTCGGCAACTGTACTGTTTGCCGTCATACGTCGCTCCTACATTCTACATCCGCATAGTGATCATTATAAATGTGAACTTTAAAAAAAAAACAATTTTTACAGACATTGAACTATAATAAATAAATAAATTAATTGATTAACTTCTCACCGGTATTAGTGGGAGGATCTTCTTCAGCGTCTGACAAAGAAGGGAGGTAATCTATATTTCCTTTACTGCCATGACTGTAATGATGGAGGTGATGATGATGATGGCGATGATGGTGACGAGAAATCTTTTGCTTTGTTGTCGCGGCTGTAGTTGTTAAGCTTGAAATAGGAATTGGCCCCTTCCGCCGACGACTGCTGCTGCTTGGTTTTTTGTGGATTCTGAAAAAAAGAGCGAATCAGATAACAGATTACATTTACGGAGCGCACTTTTTCAGCCAATAAGCCTATTCAAAAGCAGAGGATTTTGGGCAAATGAAGCTGGCCACATCATTTAATAATTCAAATGTCTTCATTCTTCTTGTCGCCTTCTTGTCATCATTATCTTGATCATCATCATCACCATCATCATCATCATCATCATCATCATCATCATCATCATCATCATCATCATCATCATCATCATCATCATCATCATCATCATCATCATCATCATCATCATCAATATCATCATCATCATCAATCAATCAATCAATCTTCATCATCATCACTAACCAAACTTCACCTTCGTAAGTGGACGACGACGATGACGATGACGACGATAGCCACGGAAAAAGCCAGGAAGGAAGTCGTCATGATGATCGCCTTTTCCTCACCGCCTTCAAAAATAGAGAGGTGTTGGGAGAGGGGTGGAGGGGTGGGGATGGGTGGTGTGGGGGTGGAGAAGGGGAGAAAGAGAGAAATTAGTATGAATATATCCTGATGATAATAAAGTATATAATTCCACTATACTAGACGCTCCTATTCACAACTTTCCGGCACCTCTCAAAAAAACTCGTGGGTATCGCCATTATAAATTAAAACGAGGTTAGCATGAAACCAAGTTCCGGTCTAGCTTGTTTTGCTTTTATCAAAGCTTGATGCGTGACTTTTAAATATGGCAAATTGCCGAAAACGACGATTGTTAGAGCCAGAAAACGAGTGGGATAAGTAAAAAAAACGGTGGAGGAAGTAGGCTACATGCTGTCTTGTCTTGTCTTGTCTTTCCTTGAGCGCCCACAATCATAATGTTGATCTCGTGGCACTTAATGGGTGTACGCACATGCGCGAGGCCGAATCGCAAGAAGATGAAGTTAATTAATACCATACTGTTTGTATCGCCATCACTGGGATGGGGGGGGGGGGGATGTAGGAAGAGTGAGGCTCTGACCTGAATAACTCGTATGGAGTAGACAGTACAGGGGATGTGAGTGGTAGTGGGACGAAGTAGGATGTTGGAGATTGAGGTGGTGGTGGTGGTGGTGGTGGGGGGGGGGGGGGGAGGCTAGTGGTCTGGAGTACTAGTGTGGCCTGGAAGAGGCCCTGGACACGAATGTATCCAACGTCTTGGCCTCAACCACGTACTGGGGGAGTGAATTCCAATCCTTCACAGTTCGTGGAGTGAAGGAGCTTGCTCTGTACTGCTCAGTGAAAGGATGCAAAAAACAATCGTAGAGGCCTGTATTTGTGGCGACTTCGGAGGTGCGTCGATCATCGACAGAAAGTGAAACAGGACCTGAAAACTCTTGTAGTTTTCCATAGCTTCGCCGTCGCAACCTTCACAAAACACGAAGTAGTTGAATATGTTAGGCGAGCGTTGTGGCCAAGTGGGCTAAGGCGGGACTAACTTGCCTTGTCCACAAGCCAGAAACCAATGGCGCCTGACAGGTGTGGGTTCGAGCCAACATCTGGGCGTTATGTTTTTCCGAATATTTTTCAAAAAATCACAAATAATGTTAGGTAGGTAGGGTTTAGGCGCGCCACTGGCGATAGAAAGGGATAATAAACTGCAGCAAAAAAAATAAAAATATGTGATGGTACGATACAGGTGGCCAGTGACACATGTTATTATTCTTGAATATTTGGAAATAACTCACTAAAACACGCGGAGAAAAAAAACGGAAGTATGTTTCATTGAGGGGATTCCCGTTGGTGCATAGGATAGCAGAATAGTGTGAATATGGCACTTCAGTGGTAGCACTAACTCTTGTCATTTTTGTTCCTTATAAGCAGAAATATATGTCAATGGTCCACGAATTTTGCATCTGTGGCACTAGTCTCAACAATAGGAATATTGGCAGTATGTAAAGCGCCAAGAACTAGAGTGAGGAATGGCGCTGTACAAATGTTAGTTAGTAGTAGTAGTAGTAGTAGTAGTAGTAGTAGTAGTAGTAGTAGTACCCCTTGGGGTCATGAGCAATCTTGCCACTGTAGATTGTTCAAACCTATAAAGGGAAAAGTGAAAGCCACAGTTGAAAACCTGTCTTTCCTTTATAGGCAAGACATATTCACTGCGGCAACAGTACCCCCGTTGGAGTGCCGGGGGTTTTCAGTATAAATAGTATCCCCACTTTATGGAAATTTAGTGCTTTAAATTCCCACTGTCGCTGTCTTCCTCATTTACTCTTTCCTATTCCTGCTCTGTCCTTCACTCTGCTATACTATCTTCTTCTTCGCTAGATCAATGACCTACCTTTTTTCTTGAAAACTCTTCCTGGACAAGACTCCTTGTTTGTGTATGAGGTCTGTTGGATCAGCTTGGGAGTGTTGGACGCTTTCTGCCGGGTGGTCACTAGGGCTTCCTATGATTGTACTATTTAGCACTATAGGCATTTTATATGTATGTATTTTGTTGATGATTTATAATGATGTTTGTATTCTATTTTGTTTTTGTAACCGGGGTGTTCGCGTAGTTGAGGTCAACCCTCAGCCGTCCCCCGCGTGGGATGTCTTTATTGTAAAGTGACTGGCCGGTGGAGGGCATTCAATTTTCCCACTAGGGTTGTTTCGGCAGATCTTTTATGCGGATCGGGGGTTGTCCGGTCCTGATTTGGCTCGGAAGAGTCCGCTGGACCTAAAGCAACAATAAATCAATCAATCAATCAAGTAGTAGTAGTAGTAGTAGTAGTAGTAGTAGTAATAGTAGTAGTAGTAGTAGTGGTAGTAGTAGTAATAGTAATAATATAATCATGCAGAATATTTAGAAATAGACCTCATAGCCGCTGCCACTCTCGGGCTGCTACTAAGGTTACAGAATCAGTCGGCCCGAAAGCGACGGTGACCACAATCCGAGTGTCAGAGACTGTTGAAGTCATTCGCCTACATACAGTTAAGAGATCACTGATAGATAGATAGATAGATCTCTGATAGATCTCTCATAGATAGATAGATAGATAGATCACTTATAGATAGATAGATAGATAGATAGATAGATAGATAGATCTAGATCTCTGATAGATCTCTGATAGATCTCTGATTGATAGATAGATAGATAGATAGATAGATAGATAGATAGATCTAGATCTCTGATAGATCTCTGATAGATCTCTGATTGATAGATAGATAGATAGATAGATAGATAGATCTTTCATAGATAGATAGATAGATAGATAGATAGATAGATAGATAGCTTAGATAGATAGCTTAGATAGACAGATACATAGATAGACAGATATAGATAAATAGATAGATAGATAGATCTCTGATATATCTCTGATAGATGTCTGATAGACCTCTGATAGATAGATAGATAGATAGATAGATAGATAGATAGATAGATAGATAGATAGATAGATAGATAGATAGATAGATAGGTCACTGAGATAGATAGATAGATAGATAGATAGATAGATAGATAGATAGATAGATAGGTCACTGAGATAGATAGATAGATAGATAGATAGATAGATAGATAGATGGATAGATAGATAGATAGATAGATAGATAGATAGATAGATAGATAGATAGATAGATAGATAGATAGATAGATAGGTCACTGAGATAGATAGATAGATAGATAGATAGATAGATAGATAGATAGATAGATAGATAGATAGATAGATAGGTCACTGACACTCAGCCAGGATCCAGGTCGCCGGTTTTAGAGGAAACTGGCGGGATCGTGTGCCCAAATGCATGCGCTGACGTATTTCGAGTGTGCAATTACATTTCAGTATATTGTTATCTGTGACCTTGACCTTTGAATTTTGTTTTAACTTTTGTTAAAATAAATAAATAAATAAATACACGTTAGTATACATAGCTCTTTGTAGATGTAAACCTCGAGCATGCATTGTCTGCTTCCACAGAGGCACGGACCGCAAAAACCTAAAAAATACCTACTGTGACCAGTTTCGTAGTCATGGCGACTACTTTGCGTTGCCAAGAACGACGACCCGGATGTGAATTCTGATGTGTAGGGCGTGATCTCTGACGTCATCAGTACGGATGGAATTGTGGGACGAGGGACGATGGCTGATGAGATGGCGCCTTGTAGTGACTGACACACAAGGGAACTGCTTCCTCTGTAAAAAGAAATAGGACTTGACAAATAAATAAATTACATTAATTCCATTCATTTTTAAAAAGCATAACCGGGGCTAATGCAAATCGGAACGATAAGTGGATAAACTACATAACAACAATCGTAATGAAAATATAGTAACACAACAGTCAAGTCAAGTCAAGTCAAGCCAAGTCAACAAACCTTTATTACCCACAAATGGAGAATTCCTACAGCACATTGCATCTCAGCAAATTATAGAAGAAGAAAAATGAGGAGAAAATAAGCCTTGTAAAACATACAGAATAATCCATACAATCACTATGTAAACAGTACTGACAATGCATTTTCCAACAATTATACTTTCAACGTTACTCTTAACACATGTAGGAATCGGAAAGTGATTTTTGACAGAAAAGGGTTAGGGCAAGGGTTAGTTGTAGCGCTGCAACCCTAACCCTTTTCTAAAAAGTTGACCTATTTCGTCTCCTATAGGCGACGAAATAGGTCGAATTTTGTTCAAAATTTCTCCGAAAATTGACTGTATTTTCTCCGTCCCGGATAGAGCACTCCTGTGTACTTAAAACACTCTCATGCACTACAACTGCACTCCCATGCACTAAAAGAGCACCCCTGCTTACTTAGAAAAAAGTGGGTGGCTGGAAAACTCTGGGTAACTAATACACTCACCCATTTCCTGCATAAAAAGCAAGGTTAGTCACCCATTTTAGGGCTTATACCTCCGCACACCTACACACACACACACACACACACACACACACACACACACACACACACACACACACACACACACACACACACACACACACACACACACACACACACACACACACACACACACACATTTGCAATACATCACAAATGTGTTTATTTAAGAATGTAGGAATCGGAAAGTCATTTTTTGATGGAAAAGGGTTAGGGTAAGGGCTAGGGATAGATCTACAACAAACCCTTACCCGAACCCTTGTCTAAAAAGATGACCTAGTTCGTCTCCTATAGGCGACGAAATAGGTCGAACTTTCTTCAAAATTGACTGTATTTTCTCCGTCCCGGATAGAGCACTCATGTGTACTTAAAACACTCTCATGCACTACAACTGCACTCCCATGCACTAAAAGAGCACTCCCGCGCACTTAGAAAAAAGTGGGGTCCTGGAAAAAAAATGGGTTCCAAGCAAATAAACCCATTTGTTACTAGAAAAGACAAGGTCTGATACCCATTTGTGCGTTTTTGTACGCACACACGCACGCATACGCACGCACACACACACACTCACCCACACGCACGCACACACACACACACAACACACCCACACACACACAATCTCTTCCAGTTATCTTTCATTACTAACGCACATACACCCGCACAGTGGCGTAGCTAAGGGATGGGGAGGGGGCGTCCAAATTCGAAAGTCCCCCGAGGCCCCCACTTGAGGGGGGCCCCCAAAGGAGTGTCCAAATTTTGTTTAAACATTAAATAATAAATATTACGCCACCGGCATGTCATTAAAAGAGTCTTAATGATTATTTTTGTGTTAATTTTACTGATATACTGTACCCATTTGAATTTAGACTTATATATTTATTAACTACATTATCTCATGTCATGGGGTCGAATGTCAAAATGCAGGGGCCCCTAAAGAGGCCAAGCCTCCGGGTCCCCAAATCCCTAGCTACGCAACTGCACCCGCATAACATATTTATAAGTAATCTCATTTAATAATAATAATAATAATAATAATAATAATAATAATAATAATAATAATAATAATAATAATAATAATAATAATAATAATAATAATAATAATAATAACGGATTTTGATATAGCGGGTACTCCAGCCTATGACCAGACTCACCACGCTTTACATAGTCATTACATTTAAATACATGCACTCGATAAAATATGGCTGAGAGAACCATTCATATCATATACAGACAATTAAGATAGCTTTCCATACATTACAATACTTTGAGGGTATGAATATAATATAGAATAATAGCATTAAATTACTCAGAGGGGAAGCTACGTTAAAACAACAACAACAACAACAACAACAACAACAACAACAACAACAACAACAACAACAACAACAAATGGACGGTTTATCTTTTGCACACAAAGATCCGTTATAAAAAAAATTCTTAACAGTGGATTAGATTCAACAGAAAGAAAGGAATGAATAAAATACAATATCCTATACTTAGTTTTTAGTTTTAAAAGGACGCACAACAAGCAATAAAGGTAAAGGTAAAGGTAAAGGTAGTCCCATAGCCTTGTGGCCGTAGGGGAGCGTGATGTTGGAGATCACACTTATCTTGGGCCAGCGTAATGAGGGTGATGCCCAACTCTCTCCCTCGCTGCTTTACCTTCCCCACCCTCAAGAGAGTAGGTACTCAATCACAGTTGAGTCAACTGGGGGCGTTGTTGTTTGTCGCTTCACCTTAGCGGTCACCCATCCAAGTGCTAACCGCACCGGACGGTGCTTCACTTTCGACACAGTAGCGAGTGCTCCAACCACTGCACTATCCGACAAGCAATTAAAAAAAGACTAAAAATCCTACGATTGCGATTAAGAGTACGATGCAAGGGACATAATCAATGATTTGGATTCTCTTGAAAAGAAAATATATACAGTAGTTACCTCTCTTCTTATAACAGGGAGAAGATGATTTTTTGGGGGGAAAAGAGTAAGTAGAAGAAGAAAAAATTGACGAAGACAAGACGAAAAAAACAATGGAAGGAAGGTAGAAGAAGAAGAAGAAGAAGAAGAAGAAGAAGAAGAAGAAAAAGGATGAGGAGGAGGGGAAGAACAAGGAGAAGAAGAAGGAATAAGAAGAAGAAGGAGGAGGAGGAAAAGAAGAAGAAGGAGGAGGAGGAGGGGGAAGAGGAGGAGGAGAAGAAGAAGAAGAAGGAGGAGGAGTAGGAGTAGGAGGGAAAGGAGGAGAACAAGAAGAGCAAGAACAAGAAATTCAAATAGTGCGTAAAATTTTTTGTTGTGTAAAGGAAACATTGTATCTGTCTTTAAAGTTATGAATAAATCGTTCGACCGCAACGATCTAGTACAAAACGGAAAAACAATGTTGTTGTAAAAATAAAAATTACAAAACAGCAAATAAAATAATCCCCAAAAACGACTTAGAAGATGACAGTTGACAATAATGGCGGCGCATGTTGCAGCGTAGAATATATCAACAACTTTTAGGTTAGTGCATGCACTTAGTCACACGTTCACGCAAATGCACAAGTACACACACACACTCACGCACGTACCCACACACACACGCACACACCAAGACACTACCCAACATGCCAACACACTCAGGTAATGCGCACAAGCACGCACGTACACACACACACGCACACACACACCAAGACACAATCCAACATGCCAACACACACAGGTAATGCGCACAAGCACGCACGTACACACACACTCTCTCTCTCGCTCTGTCTCTCTCTCTGTCTCTCTCTCTGTCTCTCTCTCTCTCTCTCTCTCTCTCTCTCTCTCTCTCTCTCTCTCTCTCTCTCTTTGTTTCTCTCTCATTGGATGCTTTCGAAATATTTGTACTTTTTCTTGCTGATGATATTATACTCTTGTCAGAAACAATTACTGGTCTTCAAAATCAGTTAAACAATTTACAAACTGCTAGAAATTTAGACTTTAAAGTTAATATGGAAAAAAGTAATATGTTTTTTTGTTGTTTTTGTTCTTTTTTTGTGTGTTAGAAAAGGTTATCTGTCTGCAGGGAAATATGGCTTTTGATTGTGCTGTTAAACCGGAGGTTAACGCATATAAGTATTTGGGTATTTGTTTTTCAACTAAGCTTAGTTTTTCTGCTGCATGCAGAAACTTGGCTAGCACAGTGGTGAAAGCTTTTTTGTGTATCGTTCAGAAACTAAGTTTTTTCGGTAATCATTCCTTAGATGTTTATTTAACACTGTTTGATTGTCAAGTACAGCCCAATTATGCAATATGGTTCTGAACTATGGGGGTTTGAAGCAGCTGCAGCTTAGTAAATAAAAAAGAAAGAAAGTACATTTGCTTGCCTTAAAGACATTTCTAAATGTAAATCTACGTACCCTTAATGATTTTATTTATAAGGCATTGAACAGATAACCCATAATTATAAATTATATTGTTAATTGTCTTCGCTACAAGTTCAAATTGATTCAAATTTCAAATGACAGAATACATAAGAAAGCTTATTTAATGTTAAAAGATTTGGACGCCTAGGGAAAGATAACGTGGGTTACAAACATAAGAACTTGCCTATTTCAATATGGGTATGGGGATGTTTGGCAAGAGCAGGTGTTGGATTTATAAATGATTTTTTTTGCGTGTCTTTAAGCAACGTTTAATCGATTGCAAATGGCAACATGTATTCGGTCATATAAATGAAAGTGACAGATTGTTACACTCCTTCGATGTTGGTGTTTTCTATCAGTATTTGATTCAGCCCCGATGCTTGAAATCCTGATAGGTGTAACTCTGATTCGTTTATCCACGCAGCCTGCTCACTCAGCAACAAGGCAAAGTCTTCGTATGAAGTTTTCCACTTTTATTCAGCACACATCAACAACTGCATACAATCGCCTTTTCACTTTTTTACAACAACTATCAACACAACTATCAACAACAGAGTATCGAATATATAGTTTTTCTCTACTCCAGAACACGGTGGAACGATCGAGTATGACGCACTACAACCAATCCAATGAAACTTCGTCATCACTGACTTACGTCATACAACATTCTTTCTGTCCCAGAATGTTCTCAAATATCCCGAAACTTCGATCGATAGTAAACAAGCAGATCTAGAGTATTCTCCAATAATATCGACTAATAAAAATTACCAACGCTACACAAAGCTTCTTCTAACAACAACGCAAACTCAAATCAAAGGTAAATACACTCTATTATTGAATACTTTGCAAAGCGAAACGATTAGATCTATCGTGCGCGTTTCAGACATACCATACTTCGCGTTTCAACGTAACACAGATTTTATACCTATATATTGTTTGTAACTCCCTTGATAAAATTCCTTCATATGTTCCTTTGGATGTTGATCGTCAGCTAAAATATATCATGAATAAATTTCGTTTTGGTGTCTCTGATCTTAAAGTAAATTTTTATTTAAAAAAATAGATTTCATAGACCGCCAGATTTAGCTTGCCCTGTGTTTTTTAATAGTGTGGAAAATGAAATTCTTTTGTTTTTTTGGCTGTCCATTTTATGAAACTCTAAGAAACAAGTTGATTGCTAAAAAAAATATTACAGAATGCCATGTGCGTCTCATCTCCAATTGTTATTGTCTGCTACCAACGCCACGACTGTTCAAAATGTATGTGTATACCCGTAAAAAGCTTTCAAATCGAGAGACATAGTACTTTCATAAATGAAGTCGATACCATTTTAGCTGTTTGATGTAATCTTTGGATTATTATTGTAATGGTTCACATACTCCTTCCTAAAGGGGTGTGCCCTATTGGAAATAAACAAATCAAAATCAAATCAAATCCATGGGGTAGATCTCCATAAAACATCTCTCTCTCTCTCTCTCTCTCTCTCTCTCTCTCTCTCTCTCTCTCTCTGTTACACTCGGTTTGATGTTGGTGTTTTCTATCAGTATCTGATTCAGCCCCAATGCTGAATTCCTGATAGGGTGTAACTCAGATTCGTTTATCCACGCAGCCTGCTCACTCAGCATACAAGACACGGAGTCGACGTATGAAGTTTTCCACTTTTATTCAGCACACATCAACAACTGCATACAATCGCCTTTTCACTCTCAACTTTTTACTTTCCAAATCACTATCAACAACAACTTCACTCTCTTATTTTTGAAACAGCGCGACACTTAAATAGTCTCTTGATACTCCCGAATAACCTGGATCAATCTCGTATGACGCAATTTAACCAATCGCTTCTAACTTCGTCATTACTGTCTTACGTCATACATATTTCTTCTCCTTCCGGAACGTCCTCTTGCATCGACATGTATCGGGAAACTTCTATCGAGAGTAAACACGCAGATCCAGAAAATTCTCCAGTAATATCGACTAACGCAAATCATCAACGTTATACAAAGCCTCTCCTAACAACAATGCAAACTCAAATCAAAGGTAAATAAACTCCATTATTGAATACTTTGCAAAACGAAACGATTAGATCTATCGCGCGCGTTTCCGACATACTTTCGTTCGCGTTTCAACATAACTCTCTCTCTCTCTCTCTCTCTCTCTCTCTCTCTCTCTCTCTCTCTCTCTCCATGGGGTAGGTCTCCATAAAGCATCTGCTCCTCTTCCTTCACACACTCTCTCTCTCCCTCTCGCTCTCTTTGGGGTAGATCTCCAATAACATCTCTCTCTCTCTCTCTCTCTCTCTCTCTCTCTCTCTCTCTCTCTCTCTCTCTCTCTGGGGTAGATCTCCTTAACTCTTTCCCTGCCAGGCATGTTTCCACGTTTGTGCCAGACATTTCTCTGGCACCGGAAAGAAAGTTCAGTACCTTAGGCATTTAAGCTACTGTTCTTTCAATAATAGTTGTTAAATAGACATATTTCATATCAAATTAAAGGTAAAAGAGTGAAGAATAAGAAAAAAACCCACAAAAATGTTAATTTGATTATGTTATTGAAATATGTGTTTTGAAAGCATGTTGATCTTTTTGAAATGATAAAATAAAATAAAAAATATTTCTACATACCACAGTGATAAAACAAATCTGGAGGAATAATTCCAATCACTGAATCAGCTTCACAAACCAGCAAGAAAATTTATTTAGGATCAAAATACACTTTACAGTTTGAAATTATATTGATTATTAGCACAGAGTTTGACACACTGTCGATTGTGCCCATCACTATGCTTAGTAAAATGCACAATAAACACTCTAAAAACGAATCAATTTGAAGAAAAAAAAGCGCCTGTCGATCGAGAACGAAAGTAGAAAGAGTTATCTCTCTTTGGTTAAAATAAAACTTGGATTGGACTGCGCAAAAAAACGGAACGAAACGGAATACTGAAATCGACGATATATCGTCGATTGGCACAAACATGGCGGCTCAGATCGACGATATATCGTCGATTGGCAGGGAAAGAGTTAAAGCCTCTGCTCCCCTTCCCTCCTCTCTCTCTATATCCCCACTCCCTCTCTCTTTGTCTCCACACCCATTCCCTAACCTGTACGTACGTACCGCTTATCTGTTGTTATCTGTGGTCAAACAAACCTTCAATTAATGGTCACACCAAGAGCAGTTCTATGTGCTCGGAGGGCGAGAGGCGGAAACGGAAAGAAAGTGTCCTTTTCATCCTCTTCCCCCTGTTTTTCTTCCTTCCACTATTTTGATCTTGGGGCTAGATCAGTTCCCACCCATCCAATTTACTACCTTGTCCCATTACTGCCTTTTTCTTCCACACCATCTCAATGCCTATGTAAGCAGCACTGTTTAGTGCCTCCACATTTTGCTGGCTGCGGGCTATTTATAGCTTGCCTGCACCCTCCCTTCCAGTGAAAGGAAAGGAAAGGAAGCATCGGCGAAGCTATTTATAGCTAGCCTGGCTGACCTAACCTCAAAACTAAAAAGCGTTGGTTGAGTCGCTGTGCATGCTTCTTCTTCTTTTTCATCATCATCATCATCATCATCATCATCATCATCATCATCATCATCATCATCATCATCATCATCATCATCATCTTCTTCTTCTTCTTCTTCTTCTTCTTCTTCTTCTTCTTCTTCTTCTTCTTCTTCTTCTTCTTCACCCCTGTGTCCCATTCAAGTCTCTTCTTCTTCTTCTGCGTCGTCATTGTCGTCGTCGTCATAGACATCATCATAGTCTTCTTCTATTGCTTTATCATCATCGTCATCATCATCATCGACATTATCATCATCAAAATAACCTTCTTCTTCATCTTTTTCTTCTTCTTCGTCGTCGTCGTCGTCGTCGAGGGCGTCGTCATCATCATCATCATCATCATCACCACCTCCACCACCACCACCACCACCACCACCAACAACACTAATATGAATAATAACTTGATTCCCGTAGAGATACCTTGAGCAGCTCTTGAACTGGAAAAGCGCTTAACAATAACGATTAAATAATAATAATAATAATAATAATAATAATAATAATAATAATAATAATAATAATAATAATAAGAAGAAGAAGAAGAAGAAGAAGAAGAAGGCGCTTTTCCTAGTAAGGAACTTTTTCAAAGCGCTCCCTCACGCATTCACACACTCATTAAACATTAGCACAATACATAGACATACATGGCTGGGGCAGGCTAAGTCAAAGCGACCACAGAGATGCCAAAACCTTACAGCGTCTCTCTCCCAGAATCAGATTCATTGCCAAGGTATATACCATGCATACTGTCACCGCCACGACTCCCCCTGGGCAGACGCCACAAACAGACACCTTACACACGCAAACAACCCAGAAAGAATGACAGTTTCCCGCAGACGTGAAGGGATGAAAACACAACAATTATATATACAACTTTCAAGCTATTTATTCATTCATACCACACACTCATACACATACAACATTTACTCATGAAACGAAGAAATGGTAATGAAACAATCAATGGGTCAATGGAACGATGCAATGGTTCGTGGGTGATCGGGGGTCGCTAATCGACCAACGTCCTCAAATCGAACGTGCACAGCCAAAGTCCGAGGCACGTGTTCACAAACAGACAGGGGGGTTAAGCGTAGGAGAGGGACAACACAAAACGGGCCCACCTGGCGAAATGCAGTCCCAGGTAAAGTCTCCTCAAAAGTATCCACTCCCTTCCGTTGACGTCCAAACAAAGGAGCGTTGCCACCCGCGGTCGCCACTGACGATGATGATGGAGTGATGTTGATGGCGCTGACAACAGAGGTGGTAGACAAACGAATGGCGATGTTGATGATGTTTGGTCCACTTGACCAAGTGTCGTCGTCGTTGCTGCCTCACGTTATCCAGCGACGAACTGGCGGATTGACGAACGTTGAGCTGCGAACTTCGAACTCGATCCTCGAATTCAGTCCTCAACGACAATCCTTGACGAACCTGTAACATGCTTGTCGCATCGTAAATGTCATGTTCTCGATTCTGTCCCCCTCCCTCCTCACACTCACCCCCCCCCCCCGCACTCACTACGCTACTCCACTAAACTTCTGACACTTGAGGGGTCCAACTGCAGTCTATTTTCCCCGTCCTTGACTCTCTCTCGCTTTCTACTGTTATCGTCACTGGAAACAATTACACATCACACAATTCAATGAAATAATGAATGCATGGAATGAACGATGCTGCAATGAATACATGTAACCACCAACACATTATTCATATCAAGCATCCCCAACGACAACAACAGCAACCACTTCCGTCCTACCTTCATCACACTCCACCCCCTTTCTTCTCCCTCATTCTCCCTCTTTCAGTCGCACTCTTCCTTTCTTCTGCCTCTCCTCAGTGCAACCATTCTCATCCTTCCTCCTGTCTCACACACAGCTATCATTCAACACCCCAACAGCCTGCCCTTGGTTATTAGCACAGTGAGGAAAAAACCACCATTGCACTAACCCACACGGTTCGATGTAACCGCACCCCGTAGCCCCTTCTCCACTGCTCGTCTACGAAAGTACATCCAATTAGGGTAATCCGGTAGTGTGTAGTTCCCGTAGTAGACAATGCCTCAATACTACCTACCACACTACCAATAGGCTTGCTTTTCTACAACTACACTCCAACCGAGCGTATCACTTTAGAAATTGGCAATCTTTAAACTAGTATTTTTCTCAGAACCAGATACTATTTTCCGTTAATATCCGTCCCACCCTAATTCCAGAACACAGCAAAACCACAGAGCACTAGACAAACACTGTCTACACTGTACTGCTGTCAAACACGTTCTGCTGATAGTGAGCACATTCCTAACCTGGCCTAACCGGCGTATGCTGTTTACCACGCTTTGCACGCTCCCGAGACAACAATAATCACACATACGGCAACACGCAGTACCACCCCCGCCCCTATACTCTTCACACACAGACTACATGGCTTCCTTCACAGCTGCCCTGTGACACACCCCCCTCCCAAGACGAACCTACGGAGAGTTCAAAACTTAAACTTCCACAGGGTCAGATCTGCTGAGGAAATCCGCTTCAATGTTGTCTCTCCCTGGAATTGTCGAACTGTGAAGACGTACGCCTGCAACCGCATAGCCCACCGGGTGAGTCTGGCACTGTTGAGGTGCATCCGTTCTCAGGATGAACTCCTCGTCCAATACTGGTAGCTTTACCACTGGCTCACTTGTCAGCGCTCTCTTCACGTCATCCAAGGCTTCCTGGCAGTCATCCGTCCTGTTGACCTCTCCCTTCTTCCTTACCCGCACGATCGGTGCTCCGTACGGCGACGTACAAGACTTGATCACCCCCGACTCCAGCATCGATTCCATTTCACCCTTGACGACTTCCATCTGTGAGAATGGTAGCGGATGCTGGTGCACGCGAACAGCGCTGTCGTCAGTCAATTCCACTTCGCATTCGTCCACGCTGGTGCGCTGGGGTCGATCTGTCAGCTGACTCGCGTACTGTTGACTCACTTCCCGTAGTTGACCCCGGTGAAGTGCGGACAGTGTCGGGTCTATCTGTACGTCTCCCGGTCCCTCGCTCGCACGTAGCGGTATCAGTGGCACAGTGCCCTGGTAACTGATGTCCGACGTCCCCTCTGTTCCAGCTTGGTCCAACACCACTGCCACCGTCGCCTCCGGTTCTGTTCTACGTTTCACATAGCGCTTCAGAAGGTTGGCGTGGTACAACTTCCTGTTCTTGCCGACTCCCTGCACTGGTACCTTCCTGGCTCTCCCCTTCGGCGTCGTTCGCTGGCACACGTCGCATGTAGCACAGTACTTTCTCACATCACGGCACATCCCTGGCCAGTAGTGCTCGGCCCACACGCGATCCAGGGTCCGCTTGGCTCCTAGATGTCCAGCCATAGGTGTGTCGTGTCCCGTGCGTAGTACCTCCGATCGAAGCTTGGCTGGTACCACCAACTGGCTGTGATCCACCTTGTCCTGTCCTGTGTACTCGCGGTACAAAAGGCCCTGCTTCCAGACAAATGCCACTTGCCCCTTGCCTCGCTTCTCCTTCCCTGCCTTCTGGTCCGCTAACTGTCGCACCTTCGCAAGTTCGTTGTCTTCCAACTGTAGTTGACGAATCTCCTTCGGCGTCGCGACGATGCTCATAGTCGGTCCGACCACCACCGGTTCTGTAGCGACTTGCTCCTTGGCTGCCTGCGCTCGCGTCTGCACAGCACAACACTCTGCTGCTTCCTCGACGAACACTGGCAGTGCTGTATCACGTTGCTGCTCCGTCCTCGCCCAGTTGCCGATCACCACTGGGTAAATCAAGTCCGGCACCACCACTACCTCCACTCTCCCGGTGTAGAACGGTGACTCCAGTTGCACCCACGCTGTCGGTAGCGACTTGGACAACTGTCGAACGGCGAATCCTACGCGCCGCGTGCGTCCCGTGTAGATAAGGTTGGCAACCTCTCCCTTCCGCAGGCAAATCAAGTCGGCCCCCGTGTCCCTCATGGCCGTCAGCGGAACACCTTCCACTATCACCTGGCTCTGGAAACGCGAGTCTCCCTTCTTGCCTGCCTCCTTCTCCTCCTCCAAGACGCGCAACGCTGCTCCAGCTCTCTCGCTGCGTTTCGGGCAATTCCGCTTAAGGTGCCCCTTCTGACCACAAGTGTAGCACACCCGCTTGTCAGGCGAGTTGGGTCGCGGTCCCGCTGGCTCGCGGCCCTCGCTCTTGTCCCTGGGTGTAAAGGGTTGACGTGGTGGAAAACGTAAGTTCGTTCCCGCCCTGGCGTCGACGTACTGCTGTGCTAATGTCGCGGCCTCCTCCACCGTTGCTGGGTTGCGCTCGCGCACGAACGTGACCAGTTCTGGCGTCATACCGTTGATCATCTGCTCCATCAGCACCAGGTCCAGTAAATCTCCATACGTAGCCTTCTTGTTCGCTAGTCCCATCCAGCGCTCCAGGAACAACTCTGACTTCCGCAGATACTGTTTGAAAGTCTCCGGTGGCTCCCTTCGTAGCTGGCGAAACTTCTTCCGATACGTCTCGGCCGTCAGGTTGAAACGCACCAACAACGCTGCCTTCAGGATCTCATAGTCGGCAGAGTCGTCCTCATTCAAACCAACGTAAACTTCCCTCGCCTTCCCCTTCAGCAAGGTCCCCAAGCGAATAGCCCACGTGTCCTTCTTCCAGTCTTGAGCCTTGGCAAAACGCTCGAACTGGCACAAGTAGGTTTCTAGGTCGTCCTTGTCTTCGAAAAACGGTAACCTGAGCTTGACCGTCTCAAACTCGGGTTGACGATTCCTGCGGTTCCCGGCGCCTTCCTGCAACCTAAGTTGCGCCATCGCTAGTTCGTGCTCTCGTT
This sequence comes from Oncomelania hupensis, assembly GCA_036898135.1. NCBI lineage: Eukaryota > Metazoa > Mollusca > Gastropoda > Littorinimorpha > Pomatiopsidae > Oncomelania > Oncomelania hupensis. The sequence goes on from CM072515.1 coordinate 71,004,607, forward strand.
CTCTCTCTCTCTCTCTCCGATCTGCGTCTTTCTCGCCCACCTTCGCCATCAGCTCTATCTCCCTCGCCGCTTGGTCCATCGCGTAGTCTAACGCAGCCTGACCTCTCAACCCTTCGCGCTTGGCGAGCCTCAAGATCCTCTCCACCGGCGTCTCGTCCGCGAACAATCCTGCCCTCGGCGTCGGTGCCGCCTCGACCTTGTAGACTGAACGGTAGGGATTGGTCTCAAACCTCTTCGGTCTCGTTGCGTCGCTCAGGCGATCATGGTCTCCGTAGAAGTCGGTGCCTGCTGACATCCCGCCAGTCGCGCCAAATCCCGTCACAAAAGGATCACTCACTGTGTCTCTGGCTTCGAACGTCGTCAACTCCTCGTCTGCTGACCCACGACGCGATGACCTAACCGGCGATCTCCGTCGCTCGTCCGCAGAAGGTAGATCGGTGACTCCTGCATCCACCGCTGACGTCATCGCCCGCTCGTCCAACGTGACACCCACGCGAGAACGCGTACGAGCCGCGATCGGTGACACTCCTTCAGCCTCCTCGTGCGATGCCATCCTGCTTAAGGAAAGCAACAACAACACCAAAAACAACAACAAGAAGTCAAAAACCTAACCTTACCTAGCCTAGCCTAAGATACTAACCCACCTAACTAAGCTATCTTCCTTACCTATCACCCACCTCCTCCCACTCAAACAGTGGAAACTGGCCCGCGAGGTAACGAACCGGTTGGAGAGTGCAATGGCCCCCTCCCTCACGTGTGGTCGAACCCAGGCCGGCTGTGAGCCTCCGCTAAACAGCGACCTGACTCCCTCCAACCACCCGCTGGGGTGCACACTCTCACCGAGTCACGCCTCACACACACGGACACCACAAGACAATCACAAGACAACTTCACGTCTGGGCACACTCACACATACCCTGCATCTCCACCATAAGTCACCGCCACGACTCCCCCTGGGCAGACGCCACAAACAGACACCTTACACACGCAAACAACCCAGAAAGAATGACAGTTTCCCGCAGACGTGAAGGGATGAAAACACAACAATTATATATACAACTTTCAAGCTATTTATTCATTCATACCACACACTCATACACATACAACATTTACTCATGAAACGAAGAAATGGTAATGAAACAATCAATGGGTCAATGGAACGATGCAATGGTTCGTGGGTGATCGGGGGTCGCTAATCGACCAACGTCCTCAAATCGAACGTGCACAGCCAAAGTCCGAGGCACGTGTTCACAAACAGACAGGGGGGTTAAGCGTAGGAGAGGGACAACACAAAACGGGCCCACCTGGCGAAATGCAGTCCCAGGTAAAGTCTCCTCAAAAGTATCCACTCCCTTCCGTTGACGTCCAAACAAAGGAGCGTTGCCACCCGCGGTCGCCACTGACGATGATGATGGAGTGATGTTGATGGCGCTGACAACAGAGGTGGTAGACAAACGAATGGCGATGTTGATGATGTTTGGTCCACTTGACCAAGTGTCGTCGTCGTTGCTGCCTCACGTTATCCAGCGACGAACTGGCGGATTGACGAACGTTGAGCTGCGAACTTCGAACTCGATCCTCGAATTCAGTCCTCAACGACAATCCTTGACGAACCTGTAACATGCTTGTCGCATCGTAAATGTCATGTTCTCGATTCTGTCCCCCTCCCTCCTCACACTCACCCCCCCCCGCACTCACTACGCTACTCCACTAAACTTCTGACACTTGAGGGGTCCAACTGCAGTCTATTTTCCCCGTCCTTGACTCTCTCTCGCTTTCTACTGTTATCGTCACTGGAAACAATTACACATCACACAATTCAATGAAATAATGAATGCATGGAATGAACGATGCTGCAATGAATACATGTAACCACCAACACATTATTCATATCAAGCATCCCCAACGACAACAACAGCAACCACTTCCGTCCTACCTTCATCACACTCCACCCCCTTTCTTCTCCCTCATTCTCCCTCTTTCAGTCGCACTCTTCCTTTCTTCTGCCTCTCCTCAGTGCAACCATTCTCATCCTTCCTCCTGTCTCACACACAGCTATCATTCAACACCCCAACAGCCTGCCCTTGGTTATTAGCACAGTGAGGAAAAAACCACCATTGCACTAACCCACACGGTTCGATGTAACCGCACCCCGTAGCCCCTTCTCCACTGCTCGTCTACGAAAGTACATCCAATTAGGGTAATCCGGTAGTGTGTAGTTCCCGTAGTAGACAATGCCTCAATACTACCTACCACACTACCAATAGGCTTGCTTTTCTACAACTACACTCCAACCGAGCGTATCACTTTAGAAATTGGCAATCTTTAAACTAGTATTTTTCTCAGAACCAGATACTATTTTCCGTTAATATCCGTCCCACCCTAATTCCAGAACACAGCAAAACCACAGAGCACTAGACAAACACTGTCTACACTGTACTGCTGTCAAACACGTTCTGCTGATAGTGAGCACATTCCTAACCTGGCCTAACCGGCGTATGCTGTTTACCACGCTTTGCACGCTCCCGAGACAACAATAATCACACATACGGCAACACGCAGTACCACCCCCGCCCCTATACTCTTCACACACAGACTACATGGCTTCCTTCACAGCTGCCCTGTGACACATACCAAGCATACGGAATACATTTTGCTATCAGGCACAAACACACATATATATATAAGACAGGTTGACAGACAGAAACAAGCAGACGAACAACAATAAGGCCATTAGGTTTGGGCATTTCCCATGCACAGCCAAATCCGCGCGCCTGTTCACCAGAGTTACAAAACAATCAATGCCAAAGGTTCAGTAGAGATGAAACGGAACAGGATGACCAAACGAAACGAAACCAACTTTCAAATTTCTCTTTGATCTGCTCCTCCATACCCAGATCTCAGAGGACAGCTTGCTTTTGATTTTCACGTCCTTCCCAAATCCCTTGATAATTGAATTTGATTTTCAACGCAGCTATGACTTCCATGTCCATCCCAAACCTCTGGATCAAACCTAGCGTTTCATCCTATATCACAGGCCGAAGACCCTTATAATGAGGCAAACACAAACGGCGTGGTTATTTCCCTTTAACGCGAGTAAAACAAGAAATACTGCAAAATTTATATTAGGCAAAACGACGCGGTTGCCATTCTTGAAGAATGTCCAAATACTACAAACAGACAAACATTGCTCTATAGTTACAGCGTATCTGAGACTTAGATTCATCCCTAGCTATCCCCTCCTTTCGACGAGGCTTCCACCCAAACAGCTACGCTGCATGGCATTGCACACGACTTGCAAATCTTAATTTGCCTCCATCAACAAGAGCCAAACTAGGCCAAACTATTGAGTTACTTCCCTTGACCAAAGTGAAAAAGAAAATATTGCAAAGGTAAGGAGGGGGGTTGAGGGGGAAGGAAAAAAAAAGGAAAGACAAAAAGATGGGGTTGCTTCCCTTGACGAGAATCAAACGTAGATAACTGGCACCGAACTATGAGTTATTGCCCTTGATGCAGGAAAATAAGCTTAATATGGTGAAAGAGAGGGAGAGAGAGAGAGAGAGAGAGAGAGAGAGAGAGAGAGGGGGGGGGGAAGTTAAAAGAATAAACAGACGACGTAGCAGCATTTTCAGGAAGCGCATGCAAA
>CM072515.1:71013252-71018252 GCA_036898135.1 Oncomelania hupensis
AAGCTAGCCACTCTTAATTTGTTGAGTTAAAAATCGCTGCCGTTTTAAACATGTCCACCCGTCTTCAAAAAAAAAATCGGAGAAAAGCTGAGATAACAGGACTTGGTTTTTTCACTGCTAATCTCGCCAACAGTGGCAAACACATACACACATACACAAGCAGACACACACACACACACACACACACCTTCTTAGGTAGGTCAACACGTCTCAAAGTTATGTGCCACATCCATACACCTAGCATGGGAAGGGGTAAAATCATCAGCACAGAGTCTTTGATGATAGTTATGGTCATGCCACACGAGCGTGAAATCTTGAATCCAATTCATGAAATCACGACAAAATCCCTTGATTGTCGTGTGGCAGGCACCCTGTGCATCGCGAATCCAGATTCTTTGAATTGACTCCGATTGCCGACTTTCAACATGTTCTAATTACGCGAGTCTCGATTGTGCGATTCGGACCTTTTGGCCAATGAGAAGCAGAATACGAATCACGTGATCACAACACACGTACAGCAAAACTTCAAGACCAAAAACCCTCAAGTTTGACTCGATGTGCGACTTTCGTGTGGCACTGCGCGATTCAAGTCAAAATGAAATTCCGACTTCGAAGTCGAAAATTGCTCCGATTCGCGTCAAGTCCAGTAGATTTGATGCTCGTGTGGCATGGGCTTTAGCCCGCTATCCCTGAATCGTCATTTCAACCTACCAACCAGCTGATTTACTTTCATTTGGATTGAGCGGCGTCTGGTCTTAGTGCGCAGGATAAGGTTTGTTTTCAGTGGGATGAGAGGGAATGGGAGAGGGAGGGGTGGGGGTGGGTGGGAGGGAAGGGGAGGATGGGTATGATGAGGGTGGGGTGGCTAGAGCTGAGAGGGCGATGAATAAAGAAGAAGTCTTGGTTTATACGAGGTCGCTGTCATCAGCGAGCTATTTATTTTGATCCGCACTCTCTGGGGCGCAGGGATGCAGTGGTCTAGGCACGCGCTAGCAATGCTTCATGTTAAGCAACGCCGGGAAGTGTTGGTACTTGGATGGGTGGCCATACTTGGAAAGCAACCACCATACGACACAAAAAGATTGAAACAGGCACACGACACTCCATTGTCCACCCAGCTGTGAATGGGTACCTGGTTCTGTTTAGAACCGGGGAGAGGGAGAGGAGATAGGCACGAACCTCAGTAAGCTGGACTAGAGAAAAGGGACGTCCCGAACGCTTCCCTCTCCAAAGACCGTAAGGTTACGGTGACACCTTTTCCATCTTTACTATCTCAAGATAATCCTATTTTAAAAATAACTTTAACAGTTTGACGAAGATGAACGAAGAAGAAGAAGAAGAAGAAGAAGAAGAAGAAGAAGGAAAGGGAAGATGATGAAGACGGGAAAATATAAGGAGAAGGACAAAGAGAAAAAAAGAAAGAAAGGAAGGAAAGAAGAAGAAGAAGAAGAAGAAGAAGAAGAAGAAGAAGAAGAAGAAGAAGAAGAAGACATACACATTGGTCGAAGGCTACTAGAAGCATGCTGTAGTAGTCGCCTCAACAGGCCATAAAGCATGCTCTCATGCTTCATAGCACTGCTTCCTATACGCTTCAAGCCCTAGGAGTATTGACCCATGAACTCATAAAAATAGAAAATGTAAGTTTCGTCTCCTCTAGGGGACGAATTAGGTCAAACTGTATTTGTTTCTAGGTCAACTGTCTTTTACGAACCATTTGAGAATGTTTTTGAACCGTTTGTTGACGCCGGATAGTATCCTCACTTGGTTTTATACAATTTAAGAATCCAACAAGGCAAATGGGTCTCTGAGACGGAAAGTGCGGAATGTTGTAGAGCAACATTCTGTATATATTTACAGTGAAATTGCGCTTTTCCCGTCACTATAGAAGCGTATAGGAAGCAGTGCTCTGAAGCATGAGAGCATGCTTTATCGCCTGTTGAGGCGACTACTAAAGCATGCTTCTGGCAGCCTTCGACCAATGTGTATCGGGTGCAGAAGAAGAAGAAGAAGAAGAAGAAGAAGAAGAAGAAGAAGAAGAAGAAGAAGAAACAGCCGCAGCTGAAACAACAACCAACAGAGGTCCCCTTTCTCAGTGCCAGCTCTTTAAGGGAAATGTTTGTCTCTCGCAGCTTTACCTGTCCCGGTTCTCAAGACAGCTAGCTATAGGGACATACACCCGGATGAACCTGGGGTGATTGTTGAACGATGTTTCGCCATTCTCAGTGTTGCGTGCGTTCACCCAAACTCAAGTAATAACAGGGCTATTTTCTGCTTAATTTTATGAAGAAAAAGAAAGAAAGAAAGAAAGAAAGAAAGAAAGAAAGAAAGAAAGAAAGAAAGAAAGAAAGAAAGAAAGAAAGCAAAAAGCAAACACTATTGGCTTTTTGCGCTTCCATTCAACACCTTCAACTTTACCTGAAAACAAATATATTCAAAGATGTTGGGGTAGGTGAGAAATGTTAGCCGTGAAGCTCAGACGTAAGGCAAACGATAGGATCCAAGGCAAAAAAGGTCTTCACTTTTAAACTGAAGCTCGGGTTAGTACGCACGACATTGATTTAACTGGAAGTACTGGCTGGTGCATTGACGCAGTGGTTAGTCCACACGTTATAGATACGGTTTCGTGAAGCCCGGTCAGTAGGTGTTACGTTTGCGACGCGCACGATAGTACGTGTGAGAGGCGCACGATAAATCTGATCATTTTGTTTTGCAAAGTATGCAATAATAGAGTGTATTTACCTTTGATTTGATTTTGCGTTGTAGTTGGAAGAAGCTTTGAATAACGTTGGTAATTTTAGTTGGTCGATATTATTTGAGAATTTTCTAGAGTTGGTTGTTTACTGTCGATCAAAGCGAGTGAATAAATCTAGTGGTAACTACGAGACGCTTCCGTCCTAAATAAGGTTATATGACGTAAGACAGTGATGACAAAGTTTATTCTGATTGGTTATATTTGTGTCACGCTCGAACATTCGAACGTTCTCTCGAGTATAGAGAGACTATATATGTACCGCACTGTTTCAGTCAAGAGAGAAAAAGTGAAAAGCGATTGAGCGATTGTATGCAGTAGTTGATGTACGCTGAATAAAGTTGAAAACTTCATATGACGACTCCTGCCTTGTTGCTGAGTGAACAGGTTGCATGCATAAACGAATCCGAGTTACACTTATCAGGAGGATTCAATCATTGGGGCTGAATCAACTACTGATAAAAACCAACAACGAGTGTAACAGTAGGTCTGCTTGGATAGGTGACCAGGCTCGAAAGGCAACCGTCGAACGAATGCAAATATTGAAACAAGCACAAACACCTCTCACCCCAATCCACCCAGCTGTGGATGGGTATCTGGAGCTGTTTAGAGCAGAGAGGAGGTTGGGGGAGAAGTGAGGGCAAAATGGGGGTGGGGTGGGAGAGGAGGTATTCTTAATAATAATAATAATAATAATAATAATAATAATAATAATAATAGACGTTATATATCCGCTTTTTCCCAAATTACCAATCAGGCTCAAAGCGCAGCGATCTGTATCAACATACACGCTCACATGTTTCACCCACTCTCACACACTCAACAAAACAAACATCTATCACTCAAACACGTGGTGTAAAGGCAGGGAGATCGTTATTGAAAGACGGAAAGGAAATCGAAATCCAATACCATTATTGAAGGAAGAGAGGAAACCGGAGTACCCTGAAAAACACCTCGGTGGCCTGAACAGTCTCGTACATAAGTTCGCCCTTTGCGAGAATCGAACCCGCGACCTTCGGCATAGGAACCCGGCGACTAACCCACTGCCCCACCAGGCCACCCCAACATAAAACTGGCCCAAAGAAAAGAGATATATCAAACACCTCTAGCTCTCTACCCCAAACGTCCGAAAGGTTAGGAAAACACCTTTACCATTTAGTTACTTGGTGAAGGGTACCCACACTGAAATGTAAGGTATTCAGTATTTGATTTAAAGGGTCGGAAGGAATTTCAAGTTTTCGCGCACAACAGGAAGGATCAGGAGGATGCTCACCTCTTCCCTTGTATCCTTCTTATCATAGTCTACAAACACCGTCTGCCAAACGGTATGAACGCCAAGTAGTTAGGAAATAAATAGCGCAGTTGGCCACGTTGAAAGCAGCAACCTACCGCAATAAGTACAGATGACATGGGTAAGATGAAATAGTCGATTAGCTTACCGCGTTATAGTATTTTTACCTGAGCAGCTGGTCTATGTGATCACGGCTCTATGTTTCCACGGCTGTATGTGACTACGACTGTGTTCCCACGATTCTGTTCCCTAAATTTGATGTGAATAAGCCTACAAAGCTTATGGCCTAATTACGCGTATTATCTCATTCACCATCATCATCATCCTTGCATGTATATTTTATCATAATTGATATTAACGATTGCTTTCTTTCACACGCTGCTGCAACCCATCTTGCACTGAAGACACGCGATTTCATTTTGAATTCATTTGAATTCTAGTCTTGTCCTATTCAACCAGTCATTGCATTGTGTGTTCTATATTGTGGCCGACGGATAGCAACGAAATATGGCTGAAACAGTGACAGCTTTTAAAAACGTTTATTCGAGTTTGAAACAGCTCGCTCAGTTAATGTAATTATATTCAGCGCCGACGGAATTTGAAACAACAACAACAACAACAACAACAACAACAACAACAACAATAACAAAAGAAAAGAACGTTGGAACATAATTAACTGTTAGACAACAATTCTACCATCTTCAGCCTACGTTGACTTTGTAGTTTACGTTCATCAATAAAGAAAATAGGATGGAATTCGATTTTCTTTCAATGCCATTTCAAAGCGATGAACAATAATAATAAGAGGAGCAAGTTTCCAGAGGAAAAAGTGCAATATAATAATATACTACTACTACTACTACTACTACTACTACTACTACTACTACTACTACTACTACTGATAATAATAATAATAATAATAATAATAATAATAATAATAATAATAATAATAATAATAAT
>CM072515.1:71020752-71035752 GCA_036898135.1 Oncomelania hupensis
GGAGTTTCCGTTTCTTCACCACTGTGAGCAGGTCATCGTGTTGTCCAATGGCTTGTGTGATGGTCTGTCGGACTTCGTCGTTGGTGATGTGTTGGGTATAGGAAATGCACAGAAGTCTTCTGTAGCACCTCATCTCCATGCTTTGTATTCTTCGTTGGAGATCTGCTGTGAGGGTCCATGCTTCGCAAGCATATAGGAAGATGGAGATGACCAGAGAGCGCAGCAGTCTTACTTTGGAATGTAGACTGATGGTTCTGTCTTTCCAAATGGGCTTCAACCTTGTCAGGGCAGCAGTTGTTTGTGCGATCCTGGAGAGGACTTCCTGTCGAGACCCATTGTCTGACACAATGGCTCCTAAATATTTGAAGCTGTGCACTGTGTTGAGGGATTGGCCTTGTATTTTGATGTCCGTGTTGATGCCATTGGTGTTGTTGGTCATCATTTTGGTCTTCTCTGCACTTATTTCCATTCCATAAGCTCTGGAGGTGGTGTCAAGCCTCTGTACAAGCTGTTCAAGTTCTTGTTCCTCTCCAGCCAATCCATCAATATCATCCGCAAAACGAAGATTGGAGATTGCTCTGCCCCCTATGCTGACTGTGCCTTCGTGATCTGCAAGAGCATCTGACATGATGCGCTCTAGGAAGATGTTGAAGAGTGTTGGAGAGAGTAGGCATCCTTGACGCACACCGATTGTTATTCTGAACCAGTTCCCGATGACGCTGTTATGGAGGACTGCACTGGTAGCCTTGTCATACAGGCTTTTGATGACTTCTATAATTTTAGGGCTGATGTTGTACGCTTTCATGGTTGCCCATAGAGCTGCATGCCAGACTCTGTCAAATGCCTTCTTGAAGTCTATGAACACATGATATAGATGTTGTTGGTGCTGTAGGTATTTCTCACAGATTATTCTGAGGTTGAAAATCTGTTCAGTGGTACTTCGCCCTGCCATGAATCCTGCTTGTTCTTCAGCTATGATTTGTTCAGCTTGTGGTTTCAACCTGTTGAGTATTATTTTCAGGAGGACCTTGCTGGGATGGCTGATGAGGCTGATGGTGCGGTAATTTTCTGAAGGTTACCTTTTTTGGGAAGAGTGATGACAAGCGACTGGGTCCATGGTGTAGGCCATTCCCCACTCTGCCAGATCTTGTTACAGATAATGGTGAGAGCATCAATCATCGCTTCTCCTCCTGCTTGTAGCAGTTCCGCTGGTACGTTGTCCACTCCCGCTGACTTCCCTTTCTTCAGCGATTGCACTGCTGCCTCAACTTCTTCCCGGAGAATTGGGAGGATTTCTTCTTCTTCTCTGCTCTCGGGACATGCTAGAACTGATGGGTCTCCATTTGGTGTATGGTTGTAAAGGTCAGAGCAGTACTCTGTCCATCTGTCCAAGACTTCTTGTTCTTCTGTAAGGCATATGCCAGACTTGCTTTGGATAGTGGAGACTTTGGGCTGTTTAACACTTGTCAGCCGCTTCACAGTCTGGTAGGCCTTCTTGCTGTTGTTCTTGTTCAGATTGTTCTCTATTTCCTGGCATTGATCTTCTATCCAGTTCTCCTTTGCTGTGCGCATGCCTTTTCGGATGTCATTGTTGATTTTTCGGTAGACATCAGCTCCCTGTGAGGTGTTCTTTTTCTTTTTTAACTCTCTTCGTTTATCACACAGATCCAAAAGTTCAGGTGTGATCCACGGCTTCTTCTTTGGTCGGTGCTTGCCAAGGATCTCAGTGGCGGCATCTGTTACAGCTGAGTTGAAGGTATTGGTCATGGTGTTGACATCTACTTCGCCTGCCCCCAAAATAAGCAGTGGTGCAAATTTCCCTCCAATTGTGGCCTGAAATATTTTTGCCACCTCCGGGTCTTGCAGTTTGTCCAGGTCGAACTTCAGCCTAGTGCACTTTGCTGTACTTACTCTCTTCAAATGGAGCCGGAAAGACATCATCACGAGATCGTGGTCACTTCCAATGTCTGCTCCTGGAAAAGTGCGTGTCCTGCCAATGTTGATGCTTGATCTGAAGCGTTTCTTGACCATGATGTAGTCGATCTGGTTGTGATGTTCCCCGCCGGGACTGTGTCATGTCCATCGTCTGGATTTTTTGTGGAGACCAAGCGTGTTTGCCAGTACCAGATTGTTGTATCTGGCAAACTCCAATAGCCTCAGACCCCTGTCATTTGTCTCGTTGTTGCAGTGGGGTCCACATGTGTCTCCCCAGTTGTGGTGCGCATCTTGGCCAACCTTGGCATTCCAGTCGCCTTGCACTATGACTATGTCCTTCTTCGGCACTTGGTCAAGGACCGCCTGTATATTTTCATAAAAATCCTCCACTTCGCTGTCTTCATAGTCTGATGTTGGGGCATAGGCCTGGATGATGGTAATGTTGAAAGGGGTTGCTCTCAGACGGATGGTAATGAGTCTACTGGAGACTGGGCGGCAACCCATGACAGTGGCTAGAATGTTCTTGTGGACCAAGAATCCAACGCCGTGTTCGTGCCTGTCATCTGTACCGCTGAAATAGAGCTTGTGGCCTTTGTCAGTCGTTGTTTCACCTAGGCCTTTCCAGCGCAGTTCGCTGATACCTAGAACGTTCCATCGATAGTGGTCCAGCTCGTGGGCCAGTTCTTCTAATTTTCCTTCCGCAGTTAGGGTCCTGACATTCCAGGTTCCTATGACGATGTTGTTTCTCGTGCGGATCTGGCTAATTTGTCCATCAGTAGCATACTTTTCACCTCCGTCCTGGTGGCCAACGGAAGGCGCGGTCCTTGTTCCGGGCGACGACCGATCCGGCATGGAATTAGTGGATAGCCTCATCATGTGTTGTGTCTTGGGCAAAAAAGACCTGGCAGGGCCCAATCCTCTCCAGGCTGTTGGCCACAGCCGAAATCCACGAATACAGTGTGGCTCGCCTTGGCCCTGAGCACGTGGTCGTTGAACCTGTAGTAACGTGAGGTTCCTCCGCCCTGGCCGGTGACTTCTGTGTAGAAGACTTTCGCCCAGTGATGCCGTGCTAACATCACCCCTGTTAGTCGCCTCTTACGACACGCCGGGAAACGTTGGGTCTATTCTATTTGCCCGAACCCACAGAGCTCTTATCGTTCTTATACTCTGTAAAGGCTGCAAATAAACACGGTTATTTATAGGCTCAAAACTTGCAACTAAAATGTTATTTGTGTGCTTCCTCTGTGATGTTTGCAAAATGCGACTTGACAATTTTCTGCGTCTGCGTTTATTAGTTCTTTAAATTATGAATAATAAACGCTTGACCAATCAGTCCCCACAATCACACATGCAAAGGTCAAGGATGATTGTTCCCATGACAGCGGCAGGATTGAGGAATGTTCAGTGGTGTGTGACTTATCAGACTTTTAAGACAAAACTGGAACTACTGCACTATCAAGGAGATTATTTATTTGCGTATTTTAATCTTTGAAAACATTTCATATACTAATGATCTGTACTTGAGCATGATGAATGCGATAGTTAAATTTTAGAATTTTTATTTGTTTGTTTTTTATTTTATTAAAAGTTTTTTTGTTGTAAAAAGAAATCTTTACAGATTACATCCATGGTTAGGCCATATTATTATATGATAGTATACAATTGTAAAATATACATACCATAAATGTTCCACTTCTTTTTTTTCTTCCATAAAAAGAACAAACTTGTAGAATCCATGAAAGACGGCCCATTTCATCAGGAAGGCAATCAGCAATGAAATATGTTGTGGTAGAATGTGTGCATATTTCCAAGGATGTTCAATATCGTTCATTTTATACTCTTTTACCCAAACATTTTATATTCATTGTTGAGTTTTGTTCCTTCATTTCTTGCAGTCAAGTGAAAGCAGATTGTGATAGAAAAAAAAATCTGGAGTATTTGTTGATTGTGTTCAATACTGTCATTTGATTTCATTTAAAGTTTTTGGAGTGCTTTTATTCTTTAGCATTAAAATTATCCCTTGACTTTGATTCATGAGACAGAAAGATTGGAACCTATTTTTGTATACGTGTGTGAATTTCAAAGGATGAATGTAAAAAAAAAGTTGTTTGAAGGATTGCAATTTATATTATGAATAGTCAGTTTGAATTAGTGTCGTTGATTAAAAAATAATAAATTCCAGGGCAGAAAACGAACCTATGACATACACACATAAGCAGCATAAAAGCACCTAATAAATGTCAATAAGTAAACATAAACAAAAACACCAAAAAAAGGCAGCAGTAGCGGAATGTTAATAATAATGATGGTTAAAAGTTTGTTTTTTGCAAACGTTGCCATAAAAATGTTCTTTTGCAATGGCATGGGCTCAATAAGTTACCACGCACAGATCATTCATATAGCAGATGGTGAAATATAGCCAGCCCGAGCAAAGGGAAATAATCCGTGAGAGCGTCTCACATTTTTGTATAGGACATAATGGAAGTTTCCTCTCTTTCCGTAATAAGCTCTTTGGTATTGCCACCCATTTTCAAGGCCATTGTTGAGGCGTGTGCGGAGTCCAATAGAGAGCACAGAGCTGTGGAAGCAAGGCGAAGGGGAGGGAGGGGGTAGGAGGGGGGATGAGGAGCAAATGAATAATCCCATAAACAGGTATAGTTGAAGATGTCCAGAATGCGTTTCTGGATATTTTCAGACGTTGCCACTACGGGACAAGGAATTCTTTCTAGAAGGGTTGAGGACAGCGCCGGACACGCGCACATACGCGGACGCTTGGTGCGTACTCAACTTGCAAACGCCAACCCAGACGTTCGTTTACGCACGTTTTTATACCCGAGGGGCACCCTTACACAATTGTATAGGAACGCACATAATTATACAACTTCTCTCTCTCTCTCTCTCTCTCTCTCTCTCTCTCTCACACACACACACACACACACACACAACCGTGTGAAGACGTCGTTGTTATGACTTTCATGAAACACCACATACGTTGTTTTGACATGTCACAAAATGTATCCACTTTTTGAAGCAATCTCTAACCCAAACACTAATCCTAACCATTAACCTAACCCTAACACAGCCTTAACCCTACCAGAACACTTTTTTGACGTCAAAATAACGGGTCCGTCAAAAGAACGTAGGTAAAGTATAAAGAGTGTGTAGCAATAACGGCGTTTCTCCATCGCCATACACACACACATACACACAAACACACCCACACATACATACACACACATCCATACAAACAGAATGACAGACAGACTAACAGACAGACAGACTACCACACAAAAACACACACAATATATCCGTACACACAGAATGACAGACAGATTGTCTGACTGACAGACACACACACGTACACTCACCCACAACACACACATGCAAGGGGGGAGTGGAAAGAAGGGGAGGGATCCGGGAAGCAAGGCCCAAATGTGCACAGCATGGACAAATCTGTCCCAATCCTCCATAGAAATTAACAAAAAACAACACACATTATTTTATTTATTTTTTTTCATTTATTTTATTTTAATTTTAAAGTTGTTTGTTATTGTTTTGTTTTTGTTTTTTGAGGAGGGAGGGGAAGGGTGTTCTCTCCAAATTTCTCAAATATTTTAAATGCTACTTTATGTTTTCTCCCACTCGCTCGTTTATAAATTAATCTTTAAAAGAAAACTGAAATCCATTTAAATCCATTTCCCCTAATTATTAACATGTCTACAGCCATTTACGAAAATGTTTGTAGAAAATGTATGGCTATTTGTTTACCGAAATTCTTAAAAGATTCACTTTGAACTTTTGTGGTTCTTCATTATTTCTATTGCGACGTTTCCCAACATGCACGCACACATACACACAACCGTGCAGAAACGCCGTTGTGATGACTTTCATGAAACTCTACATACGTTACTTTGACATTTTTACAAATTTGTCCATTTTTGAAGCTAACCCTAACCCTAAACCTTAACCTAACCCTAAGCCTAACACAGCCCTAACCCTTTTCACCCAAACCCTTTGACGTCAAAATAACGGGGTCCGTCAAAAGAAAGTACGTAGAGGTTCAAGTGTATGTCAGAATAAAGGCGTTTCTACCTAACCACACACACACACACACACACACCCACACACACACACACACACACACACACACTCTCTCTCTCTCTCTCATCTTATTTGCTTTTCTGAGGTTCGAATACCGAGGTGGTCAAGATGAAAGTGACAATTTTTTTTGTTTCCGCGCATTTTAGCAGCATGATTGCTCTGGTGGTTTAGTGTTGATTAGGGTCCCTTCCCCTCTATTTTATTTAAGGTCTGTGCACATAGTGATCTTAGACCAATAACAACAGCAACAAATAATAAAAAAATACCATAAACAATGTAACCATTTAACCAGCTCAAACTCCCTACTTAAGATTTTCCATTCTTGAACATCATTTTCTTACTTACATATTAAAGTATGTGTTTGCGTGTGTGAGTGAGTGTTTGTGTGTGTTAGGGCGTGTGTGTGTGTGTGTGGGTGTGTGTATGACGTAATTGACGAACAGTGCTGATGTTTACTACAACGCTGTCATTGGTGATGGTTTTTTATTATAATGCACGTGTCGAAATGTGTAGGGGTGTTTGCGTGCGTGCGTGGGTGAATGCAACGGAAAGAGAAGAGAAGAGAGAGACAGAGACAGAGAGAGCGATTGAGGGAGAGAGAGAGAGACAGAGAGAGAGAGACAGAGGGAGAGAGAGAAAGAGCGTGAGTGAGAGCGAGAGAGATAGCGAGAATGTTAGAAAGAGAGAAAGTTAGAGAGAAAGAGACAGAAAGAGAAACAAAGAGAGAGAGAGAAAGAGAGAGAGAGAGAGAGAGAGAGAGAGAGAGAGAGAGAGAGAGAGAGAGAGAGAACCACACAGACAGACAGATTGAGAAAGAAAGACAGCGACAGTGACAGAAGGACAGACTGATAGAAAAAACAGCAGCATACGACTGCAGGTTAAATCTTATTTAAAAAAAAAATTTCCTTTATTGTAATTCCCTTCTTTTGTGCTAACAATATATTTTTACAATTTCATTTGAATTGCCCAAATGTGAACTGTCGACCTTTATTTATGGTAAATCTTTCAGTCGGTTGCTACTAGTGTTTGTCCACTATTAGCTTCTTTTATTTTTTTTTTTTTTTTTTTTTGTCATTGCACAGTTAATGTTTGTTCATTTGTCATTAGTTGTTTTTTCCTTTCCTTTCTGTTAATTTTTTTTCCAAACTTTTTGGGGTGAGTGTATTTTTTTGTGATGTGTAGTTTTTTCTTCTGTGCTTTTTGTCAATTTTATTTCTATATAGATACAATTTATTTAGGAGTGTATTTTTTAACATTTTTATTAATTTTCTTTTCTCTTCTTCGTCTGTCCGGTGTTTTTTTTCTGGAGGTTTTAAAAGGTTTTCAACTGGTGTTTTGTGTGTATGTGTGTGTGTGGGGGGAGGAGGGGGGCATGTAGAAACGACGTTCTGATGACACACACATGAAACTCCACATGGTTTCTTCTGACTTTTTTGGAAGGCCGTACTATTTTGACGTCAAAATAGTTCTCCGTTGAGTTAGAGCTGTTTTAGGATTAGGGTTAGGTTAAGGGTTAGGGTTTGGGATAGCTTCAAAAATTGGAAAATGTCAAAATAATGTCAAAGAAATGGAAAGTGTGTCAAAATAATCCCTGTTTTTTTCACAACAGTCATCAGAACGTCGTTTCTACAAAAATGTGTGTGTGTGTGTGTGTGTGTGTGTGTGCGGGTGCGTGTGTGTGTGTGCGTGTGTGTGTTCTTGCTAGTTTTATAGCTGTCGACAACGAGGCAGCCAGTTTTGTGAGTTTGTTTTCCGTTTCTTGTGCAAAGTGCTAAAATACACCAAGGAATAAAACCATAAGCGCGGTAACGCATGAAGAGACATATGAGCCTGCAAGCACGCGCGCTTGTACCTAATTCACAAACACATCTCTCTCTCTCTCTCTCTCTCTCTCTCTCTCTCTCTCTCTCTCTCTCTCTCTCTCTCTCTCTCTCTCTCTCTCTCTCTCTCTCTCTCTCTCTCTCTCTCTCTCTCTCTACCTCTCCACACTCTCCTTACACAGTCAATGCACAGCAACGTACATGGAAACAGGCAAACATGGACGCGCTGTACCACAACAACAGGCGCACACACGCTCACGCATGCAGATGCTCACACACTTACCTATAGTCCACAGGCGCTTGTATCTGGACACGCGAGCGCCTATGCCTGTGACGTGTCTCTCTTTGGCTATCTGATGCACAAACACACACACGTACACACACACATACGCACACGGTTACTTTTGAGACGCGCACGATAGATCCGATAGTTTTGTTTTGCAAAAACATGCATTAACGGAGTTTACCTTCGATTTGGTTTTGCGTTGTTGCTAGAAGAAGCGTTGTTTAATGTTTATAATTTTCGTCGGTCGATATTGTTGAGAATTTTCTAAAATTACTTGTTTACTATCGATCGAAGCATCTAGATAACTCCAGTAATAAAGCTAAGAGATTCTTCTATCCTAAATAAGGTTATATGACGTAAGACAGTGCATAGTTCCGGTGACGAGTTTATTTTGATTAGGTGTTGTTGGGTCATGCTGGAATGTTCGAACTTATTCTCTATTGCAGAGAGGCTATATAAGTGATGCACTGAGTCTGCTTGAGGAGTGAAAAAGTGAGTGATTTATGGATATTTTTGATGATGATCTTTGAAGTGATTTTCGGACAGCGATCTTGTATGCAGTTGTTGATGTTCGCTGAATAAAGTTGGAACACTTTATACGACGACTCCTGCCTTGTTGCTGCGTGAACAGGCTGCGTGGATAAACGAATCTGAGTTACACTTACCAAGATTCAAGCACCGGGGCTGAACCAACCATTGATAAAAATAGCAACCGTGTAACACACACACACACATAGGCCTACATTCATACTTTCAAATATATACACACACACACGTTAATCCTTCGGATGGGAGTATAAACCGAGGTCTAGCCTCTGCACGCACGCATTCCACGGACTTTAAAGATCCTGACGCTCATGTTCCAGACGGGTGAGCGCCTGCTACACAAATACACCCCAGCAAGGACTAGGTTCCTTCTCCTCCGTCCCCGCACGCCCAGGATTGTGCTCAGTGGTCTGGGCGCCAGACCATGCAACCAAAGTTTGCAGGTGGGCGTCTCGGGCGGCTTGAGCTAGATCGCCTTGAGCAGCTCTCGGACTGGAAAAGCGCTATAAAAGAATGAAAAAAATAAATTACACACACCGGCACACAATACTCAAACAAACTGCACACACACACATTCACATACACCTCCCCCCCCACACACACACAACACACATAAACACACACACACCGGCGCACACATACACAAACACAACTATTCCCATCCCTCTACTCATCTTCAA
Source organism: Oncomelania hupensis (assembly GCA_036898135.1). Taxonomy (NCBI): domain Eukaryota; kingdom Metazoa; phylum Mollusca; class Gastropoda; order Littorinimorpha; family Pomatiopsidae; genus Oncomelania; species Oncomelania hupensis. Next base: position 71,030,121 of record CM072515.1, read on the forward strand.
CGAACAGCGAAGTCCACTTAATTTCTTCTGATTGCCCCAATATAGCAGGGTCAAGAAGTTTACGGAGGGGTCGGGGGGGGGGGGGGGGGGGGGGGAATTTATCAAATACATTGGAGGGAATGGAAGGGGTGGGGGGGGGAGTAATTGTAGGATGAAAGAAAGATAGAAAGGAAGCGCAGAATAAAAAGAAAATTACCCTAATCCATACTTTTAAAAAGGAATGAAAGAAAACCAAACTGAAAGAAAACGAACTAAAAATAAAACAGAATACAATAAAATATGGAAGAAGAAAGAAAGGTTGCAAACGAATGAGCGAAGTTCGGATAGACAGAACAAGGGGAAACAGAAAAATCACCAAGATGGAAAGTTATTCAAATGTATTTCCAAACACTCGCAAACATAACAAACATAATGTTTGAAAACTGCAAAGCACCTTAAAAATTAAATTCACCTTTGGCATCAACCAGTCTCCAAGTTGAATTGAACGAGGAAACGATTTGTTCCAGCTGTGCCGGTCGATGAGGTCTCATGCTGCGATGACGTCACTTTTGATAAGTTGACGTCACGAAAAAAGAAATGACAGGAAAAACGACAGGAGTTCCTAGCAAAGCTATAGTTAGTGTCTCTGACACGTTGCTCACAGTTCGAAGCAAGCAGGGTGTCATGGTTACATATTTTTATAGCTGCCTGGAACATGCAGAGATCGATAAAAGATGGGAGGGGGCGAGGGTGAGGGGTAGGAGGAGGGGGGGGGAGAGGGGAGAGATAAAACAAGTGACGATGCTAAAGGGGAGAGAAGTTAAACAATCAGTCTGTTTCTCCAACGACTGCGCAATTTGAATCATGTCTGATTTGTGCGTGCGTTTTGTTGTTGTGGAGAAACTCTGTGCAGTTTGAATCATGTCTAACTCTCGAGTTAACTCTCTGTTCCCTTTAATCATGTTTAGTCTGACTCTCGAATGATTCTCTTCGCAGTTTGAATCATGTCTTACTCTCGAGTAACTCTATGCAGTTTGAATAATGTCTCGACTCTGGAATGATTCTCTTCGCAGTTGGAATCAGTGGTTTTTTTAAATTTAATTTTTAATTTAATTTTTTTTTCTTCTCAGAAATTTGATACTGTTCGAATTATGTCCTACTCTCGAGTGAACATTTTCGGCCTTTTGACATTTCTGTTTCAATAACGAGTCCTATTTATTGGTCACAGGGAAGGCAAGGAAGGGTTTAGAGATTCAATCTATTCATGCATGATCGAAACAAAAGAAGGTGAGGACCGAGGGTGATGATGGTAATAGGTAATAGCGCTGGGGGACGGTGGGGGTAGGACGCTTAACTTCATACTCCCGTGATTTGATTTATTGATATCAAACTGTACAAATCTCCATCTCCCTATACGCTTGCGACACATGGACCCTCACAGCAGATCTACAACAAAGAAAACAAAGCATGGAGATGAGGTGCTACAGAAGACTTCTGGGCATTTCCAATACCCAGCACATCAACGACGAAGTCCGACAGACCATCACACAAGCCATCGGACAACACTACGACCTGCTCACAGTGTTGAAAAAACGAAACTCCGATGGTATGGCCACGTCACCAGATCACCAGGTTTTGCAAAGACCATCCTGCAAGGCACATTGCAAGGAGGTAGAAGGAGAGGGAGACCGAAAAAGAGGTGGGAGGACAACATTCGAGAATGGACCGGTTTGACACTGAGCGAAACAGTCAGGGTTGCTGAAGACAGGGAAAGATGGAGTACGCTGGTTAAACGATCACCTGTGGTGCCCCTACGACCTCCGAGTTATGGGATTGGATAGGTAATTGTACGTACCAGTCCCTGAATCTTGCCGTCGTCAAATCTATGTTGGACTATAATATAGATAGATAGATAGATAGATAGATAGATAGATAGATAGATAGATAGATAGATAGATAGATAGATAGATAGATAGATAGATAGATAGATAGATATGTTACACTCGATGTTGTTTTTTATCAGTTCACTAGTGGTTTTTGTACCCTGGCAAGCCAGGGTACACAGGTTGCTGTTTAAAATGTAGACAGAGAGACAACTGTTGTCTGCGAGTTTCATTTGGACGATGATACCTCCCCATATCCCCCTTGATACCTCACCATACCCCCCCCCTCCGATATCTCCCCGTCCCCCCCATGATGCCTCATCATACCCCCTTGATACCTCCCCGAACCCACTTGATACCTCTCCATAACCCCTTGATACCCTTCGTACCCCCCTTGTAACCTACCTGTACCCTCCTTGATACTTCCCCGTTGATCGTTTCGCAGGTATGGATGAAAGGAATCGACCATCACCATACCCCCTTATATATACCCGTATCCCCGTTATGCCTACCCATGCCCCTTTAAACCTACCCGTAGCCCCCTTTTACCTACACGTACCACCCCATCCCGATCCTTGATAATAATAATAATAATAATAATAATAATAATAATAATAATAATAATAATAATAATAATAATAGTGAATAATACAAATAGAAATCATAAAAAACACCCAGGTCTTAAAATAAAATTTGATATAAGATATTATAATTATAATAATAATAATAATTATTATTATTATAAATAATAATAATAATAATAATAATAATAATAATAATAATAATAATAATAATAATAATAATAATAACGTACCACCCCATCCCGATCCTTGGTAATAATAATAATAATAATAATAATAATAATAATAATAATAATAATAATAATAATAATAATAATAATATTGAATATAGAATAATACAAATAGAAATCATAAACACCAAGGTTTTAAAAGAAAATTTGATATAAGATATAATATTATAAATAATAATAATAATAATAGTAATAATAATAATAATAATAATAATAATAATAATGGTAAAAAGCCTAAATTAAAAAGAAAAATATCCATATTGTAGTGGGGAAAAAAAACAAAAAAACAAAAAAATGGCCCGCGTCAGAATCGAACTTGGGTCGCCCTAAACGGTAGGCGAAAGCGTTACCAACTAATCTATTGATGCTTCGTACAGAAACAATCAATTTTTTGGTCTATATGGGAAAACATGCTGAAACCTCAATTTGATTTTTAATGGAAGCGCGCGGAATGAGGCTATTGCAGTTTGTGGACATTTTGTTTATTTATTTATCTCAGAAACGGTTAAACATTCGGTAAGGAAATGTCGGCTATAACGATTTCGCTGGTTTTGAGCACACAGCAGGCCGATTCCCAGCGGCCAGCACCTGGCCAGATCAGCGTCCATACCGGACAAACTTTATAGTAGTGGCGAAGAAGGACTTCCGGCTAAGCAATTTATATATATAGATTCAGCCCCGATGCTTGAAACCTCATAAAGTGTAACTCAGGTTCGTTTATCCACGCAGCCTGCTCACTCAGCAACAAGGCAAAGTCTTCGTATGTAGTTTTCCACTTTTATACAGCATACATCAACACTGCATACAATCGCTTTTTCCACTCTCAACTTTTTACTTTCAACTCTCTCTTATTTTGAAACAGTGCGGCACTTATATAGTCTCTACATACTCCAGAACAAACGAGAATATCCCACATGAAACACCACAACCAATCAAAATTAATTTCATCATCACTGTCTCACGTCATACAACCTTATTTGGAATGGAAGCTTCCATGGTTACCACTAGAAAAATCCATACGCTTCGATCGATAGTAAACAACTGACTCGAGAAAATTCTCAAATAATATCGACCAACTAAAATTATCAACGTTATACAAAACTTCTTCTAATAACAACGCAAAATCAAATCAAAGGTAAATACACTCTATTATTGCATGCTTTGCAAACTAAAACGAACAGATCTATCGCGCGCGTCACACACGAACTATCGTGCGCGTTTCAACGTAACAATATATATGTAGAAGAAGAGGGAAACCTAAAGAATCGTGGGCGCGGTTATAAGTAAGCATAATGGACAGGTAAAGTGTTTTTATAAAAGAGAGGCGTTCGGGACCTTTATTTTCTCCTGGCCAGCTTAATGACGATGGTTCCAATTTTCTCTCCCTTGCTGCCTGATCTTTCCCTGGTTTTAACGTGAAGTGCCCAAACCACAACTAAGCTACTTCGCCACCCTTCGCCACCCTTCGCCACTCTCTGCCATGTGCACACAAGTTATGAATCAGTTGTTTCGACATGGACTCCGACGTTTTTGTTATCTCCTGCCAAAGTAACACTTTTATGTGTTGTCAGACTTCAAGAGTGACCGTAAATCAACGGCACTTCACTTAGCGAAAGAAAGAAAGAAAAATAAGAAAGGAAGGAAGGAAGAACATCAAAACCAACAGTTGAACACACACACCCACACACACACACACACACACCTACACACCCACACACACACACACACACACACACACACACACACACACACACACACACACATATATTCTTGTTTAAACCGCATTGTTATGACTTCCATGAAAGGCCAGCTACGTTGTGTTGACAATGGGTCATACTTCATCCTCTTTTTCTAAAAGTACTTTTACATGTTCTAACACTAACCCTAGCCCTTAGCCTAACCCTAACCCTAACGGAACATTCTTTTCACGTCAGGATAATATAACGGGGTCCGTCAAACAACAACAACAAACAAACAACGTATGTAGATTCCCAAGTGTATGTCACAAGAACGCCGTCTAAATAAATAATAATAATAATAACAACAGGCAATTTATGCAGCGCTTTCCAAAAACACAAAGCGCTGTACACAAACAAATGTAAACACAACATGCGAACATTGATCAATAACACGCAACCACATACACATCCCAACACCCCCCCACCCCCAGCCCCCCCAAAAAACCAAACCAAACCAAACAAACAAACAAACAAAAAACCACTCACTCAGGGCGCCTAAAAAAGGCCTCTCTAAAAAGATGCGTCTTCAAGTTCATTTTAAAAGACACTAGTGAAGGACTGTGACGGACGGACCGAGTTAGAGAGTTCCAGGTCTGAACGGAGAAGAAACTGAAGGCTCGACCACCGTGTCTTACCCTGTGGTATTCTGGTACACGGGACATCCTTTCATCTGCAGAAGAGCGGAGAGAGCTAGAAGGAACATAGACAGTCAAAAGTTCGGAAAGATAGCTAGGAGCAGTTCCAGAGATGATGTGGTAGCAAAGACATGAGGTTTTATATTTAATTATTTGTTCAACTGGGAGCCAGTGTAGTTCTTGAAAGAGAGGCGTGCAATGCTGTGATTTCCGTGCTTTGAAGATGAGTTTAACTGCAGAGTTTTGGACTTGCTGAAGAGGTCTAAGGACTTTCTCTGTGCAACCCACAAGGAGTGAATTGCAATAATCCAATCTAGACATAATGCATGCGCTAACTAGTGTTTTTGTTGCTTTCTGTGTGAGATACTGTCGAATGGAGCTTATGCGTCTAAGTTCAATGTATGCAATCTGACAAGTTTTTGCAATTTGTTGCTGCATGGAGAGATCCTGATCGAGAAAAAATCCAAGGTCGCGAACAGTGTCAGAAAAAGAAATAGAAGTAGTTCCAACAGTGATAGTTGAGGGAAGAGAAGAGGGGTCTGCAGATGACGGAGAAACACGGAGAGCCTCAGTTTTGTTATCATT
>CM072515.1:71043252-71048252 GCA_036898135.1 Oncomelania hupensis
TACGAGACTATTGAGGACACCGAGGGTTTTCTCCGGGCACTCCGGTTTCCTTCCTCTCTTCAATAATGGTACTGGACGCAGTTAATATAAACATTTTAAAATAAAAATTCGATTTTCTTTCCGGCTTCCAATAGCGATCTCCCTGCCTTTACACCACCTGTTTGAGTGATGGATGTGTATTTGTTGTGTGAGAGGGTGGATGAGACAGGTGAGCGTCTATGTTGGTACAGATCGCCGCGCTTTGAGTCTGATTTGGGGAAATGCGCGTATATAGCATCCATTATTATGATGATGATGATGATGATGATGATGATGATGATGATGATGATGATGATGATGATGAAGAGGAAGAGGAATAAGAATAAAAAAGTAAGAAAAAAGGGTTTCTCATTTTCTCTCTTGTCAGTCAAACTCAGTCATAGCTGTATCATCTCTATCGGAGTGAGGGTGGGAGAGAGAGAGAGATAAAGACAAACAGACAGACAGAGCAAAGAACAGAGACAGCAGAGACAGAGAGAGACAAACAGAGAGACAGAGACAGAGACAGAGAGAGACAGAGGAAAAAAGACAGGCAGAGAGAGAGAGGGGGAGAGAGAGATAGAGAGAGGGAGAGAGACAGACAGACCGATAGGCAGAGGGAGTTTGACAGAGAGCGTGACAGACAAGACAGCGACAGACAGACAGAAGCGGACAGAGACAGACAGAGAGAAGCATGAAAAACAAACGACCTAATGATCGAGACAGAACAGAAACACAAATACCTTCATGAGGAAAATTTTCAAAGACCTTAATACAGTGGGGATCAGTCCGCGGAATCCCCAAGGGGTCAGGCTAGGCATTTTAGATGTGCGATATACCTGTCAGCATCCCCCCGGGATCCGTCTCAAGTCTGTCCAGTCGGGAAAATTTTAAGGCCCTCGTCCCCTTTAGATGCTACTCACTCTTTCAACCGTTCCCTCCCTCTGTCTTCTCTGAACTCTTTTAACCAAGAGCGTGACGAGGCGTGCGGGATCGAAGTCGTTTTTGGACGTTTCAAAAGGACGTTTTCGGATAGTCCCTTAACTGTCAATCTCTTGAAGACTGCCTGTGACAGTTCATTCTAGTTGTGAAAATTTCATAATAATAGTTTTTGTTTGTTTTTGTTTGTTTGTGTGTTTTTGTTTGTTTGTTTGTTTTTGTTTGTTTGTTTGTAAATCGCGAATTCCAAACTAAGTACTCTGCTCTAGGTCAGACACTCACACACATAGTCTACACACAGACAAACACTCGCACGTTAAATAATGAAATGACATCAACAGTTACAGTTACATGAGACATACATGTACAAACGAAAACATTAATTGTGTACAGTTATTAATTGTAATAGGTTAAGTAGGTATAGCTTTTTTAGTAGACAGAGCGTCGGACTTGCTTGCATTTTAAAGAATAAGGAGGTTCGAATCGTTTGATGTTGGGTAAGCTACTTGTCTAGTCGACAGCGCTTGTCGTGTTACTGCTGATGTGGTTAAACAACGATTATAAAAATACACATTTACTTCGTGGCTGAAAGTGGACAGAAGTTCAGATTCTGCATAGATAGACAGCAGATTGACTGACACTGGACAAATAAATTATGGCAAGATATCTGAATGTTGGCAGGTCCATTTTCCCCTTCACCCATAAGAATGACGCTTGTTGCCTATCCTGTAAATCATTGTTTGAAATTATATGTTTTTTCCTTGAATAAAAATATGTGTTTAAACCAAGAATGACGCTGCAATGCGGCTGCCGACAAGGTTTCTTTGAAAAAGTGGACCAGAATGTTGCCCCTAAGTTTACATGTGCAAAAATGATGCTCGACAAACTATACATACCCCGTGAATTATAATCCATGAAACATCGTGTTATATTATATATAATAAAATATATCTTTTGTATAATTCATACTCTTTGATGAGAGTGTAAACCGAGGTATAATCTGTGCATTGACACATTCCATCGTTCGGACGTTAAAGAGTTCGACGGTTATGTCCTAGACGGCTGAGTGGCAGCTACACAGATACACCCAGCAAGCACTAGGTCCCTTCTCATCCCCAATCCCAGGCCATTCAGGGTTGTGCCCAGTCGTTTTGGCGTCAGACTATGCGCCCAAAGGCAGCAAGTCAGTGCCTAGGGCGGCTGGAGTTAGACCCTGTATCGGCCAGCGGTTTGCGCAGCTCTTGAATTTGCAAAAGCGCTTATATAAAAGCAAATAAATAAATAAATTACATAAATTAGAATTTTGATCAGAATATTTTGTAAGTTAACGCTTGCAAGTTGACATAATCAAAAACGAACCTTGGTCACGGTGTCTGTGGCGGCTGCTTTTCGGGTTTTTGATGATAGTTGGTGGTGATGCTGATGACAGTTATGGTGATAATGTTAAAAGATACTGCGGCTGCTGTTGTTGCTAACCATGATGAGGGGAGGGGAGTGGTGGGCTGGAAGAGAGAGAGGGAGGGAGGGAGAGAGGTGGTGCTAAAGACCATGATGACACTGGTGGTGATGGTGATGATGGTGATGATGATGATGATGACGATGATGATGAAAGGGACGGGGGTGGTAGTGATGACTGATGATTTTTAGGCATTCTTATGGGTTGACATCGCCGTCGCGACCCGTTCGATCTGGTTTTTCGTGTCTCGTTTCTCTGGCCGTTGTGCCGGGAGGGGGTGGGTTCAAGTCCATAAAGACTGTCAAAGAGGTTTGAGCCTTTCAGCTTAAGGGACCTGCCTGGTGATCTCTCTGTCTCTCGTCTCTCTCTCTCCGCAGTGAAAGCTGAAAAAGTTGTGAAAACTTATTCGTTTTCCAGTGGGAGAAGATGAGCTGAAGAAAGGACAACATCTAGAGATTTACAATAGAAGTACGACAAACCCAAGTGACAGAAAATAGAACAGAAGAAGAAGAAGAAGATAGACAACAAAAAATTTAAAACATCTAAAGAACATCAGATATTTTCTTTAAAAGACCAAAGTGAAAGACATTAGAAAGGAAGACGTAGACAGACAGAAGAGCGTTGAAGTGTCGACAGCAATCAGGCTACATTCTCTACTATTGTGCTTTTGATTTTGTAAGATTCTTATCTCCTGCAAGAAGCGAGTGTAGTGAACAAACATAATCATTCATCAAACTGATAAATAAAATCCAAATAAAGAAAGAATACAAGTAACATAACAGGACAGGTCAGAAAGGAGCACAGTGAATTCATCGAAGTCTATTTTGGCACCGAGAAAAGGAAGTGGGAACACTGGATTTTGACAGGGTACCAAAATTCAAAATGGCCGCCGCAGTGTTCAGACTCCTGGGATACCTGTCGCTTACGACGCTGATAATGAAAACAGCCTTTGGAATGAGCAACTGTGAAACTCAAAGTGGTAAGTGCATACACAATGTCTTTCTGTGTGTGTGCGTAGGAGTGTGTGCAGTGTGCTCTAGTTTGGTGTGGGCGTGTTGTAATATAATTGAAATATTTTATCATGGAAATTGTCTTTTCATTACCTCATGCATGTGGTATGCAGTCTTTTGGCGTCACTTCAGACTGCAAGCGCAACATCAATTTTTTTTCCTGCAAGCTTAATCCACAGCAACGCGTTGGGCTTTGTTGGTCACGCTCCGCTGCGTTTGTTTGTGGTTCGTGTGTACCTGTATTTTAAAGGGAGATAAGTCGTTTACTGCCATAGCAGACGTAATGTTTTTAACCGTCGAACACGACGTTGAGGTTCAAATTTCGCACATATTCGACACAAACACAAAAACACTCGCGCACGCACGCACACAGACACACACATGCATAAACATCTTGATCTTCATTTTGAGCAAGTAGGCCAACTTCGCTGGAGCCAAAAGGAACTATTTCGCGACGTATAAGCACACATTTTAAGCAAATATTAATCTCTTTGCGTTAATGAGACATTTGATAAGTCTTTTCATGATTTTGTTCTAGCCGTCAGGCGTATTGTGATTTTATTTACAGCTTTCATATGTGTGTGTTTGTGTTGGTGCTTGAAAAGTTTCAACCCCCTCCCCCCCAAAAAATATGTAAAAAATTATTTTTCTGCGTAACCATTTTGGATTTTACCACGGAATTCCCTTGCCTCTCCAGCAATTAAAAAGGCTTGCTAACATTATTTTATTATTGCGACGTTTCAAACAAAGAAATGTAGGTTGTGAAGAGGAAAAATAAGAAAACAAAGAAGGTACGCATGTATCAACTGAATGAAAGAACGAATGAATGAACGATTGATCAATTGAACACATGAATAAATACAAACATAAACAAACTTAAGTCATGGGACAAAATACTTAAAGTCACATTAAACATAAGTCATGGCACAAAATACTTAAAGTAACATTGAACCTAAGTCATGGCACAAAATAACTTATTTAATTGCAATCCTTTTAAAAATTAATTTAGACCACCGGTGTTCCTAATTTAAATTAGGCCAAGTACTGTGTTTATCATAGAATTAAATTTAAACGGTTTGCTTTGTTTTAAATTCTCATGTTTGATCTCATCTGATATATTTCAAATATTTAAGAGACACAATTTATTTAACTATTAACACATTAACATCTACTGCACTGGTCTCTATTCAATTACGATTTTAGAACTCGTTTTATGCCCGAATATTGTTTTCAACAATTTAAAAGAAATAAAATTTAATTTTAACCAAAAAAATATTGTAGTTCATGTGTTAAAATTTTATCATACGAAAAAAATATTGTAGTTTACATGTTAAAATGTAATTTAAACAAGAAATATTGTAGTTGATGTGTTTAAAAAGAAATTCCTACTTCTTTACCTCTCTTCAGTTCTCATTTCAAAACTCGTGTAATGTAAAGGTATTTGAAATGCCAGCCGCACAGTGCACTTAAAACTTTTTGCCTTTTTTAAAATTTCAAATTTAATTTTGGAACCCGTTTTGTACAAGCCTATTTTAAATGCATTAAGTAAAATATTGCCGTTTATGCCTCGAATAACT
>CM072515.1:71053252-71068252 GCA_036898135.1 Oncomelania hupensis
AAAAGAATGCAACACGCACGCAGTCAGCATACAGCGCAAAGACGGCGGCTACATCGATATATTTTATCAAAACCATGGTGCGTCAGTCAGGCAAGAAACAGAAGTCCCTGCCTACTCGTTCAAGCCCTGGCAAGGTGAAAAAGGCCAGAACCAGAACCCCACCCCCTGACACTGAATCTGATGGTGAAGCTGCTGCTGCTGTGGTGGACCAGCCCCAAAGTCTTCAAGTCCCTCAAAGTCCTGCTGCTGAAGGTTCTTTTGTTCAAGAACCTGAAGGCCTTGATGCTCAAGCCCGAGAAGGCTCTGAACAAGGTACTGAAGGCCCTGATGTTCAAGCCCATGAAGGCCCTGCTGAAGCCCCTGAAGGCACTGAACAAGCTCCAGTGTGAGGGATGAAGAGGCAAGGGAAGAAGAAGGGAGAGAGGAAACAGTACAATGTTTCCGAAGAGCATGAGGACGATGTGCTGGAATGGCTGAGGGCGAACGCGTCATCACCAACTATGAAGTAGGGCACATCTTGTGTGTCATTGGGAAGGGGGTCTGGGCCTGGAAACCCCATGATGAGGTTGCGTTCCAGCCCATCCTTGAGGTCACTTGCGTTGTATATCTGGGCATCTGAAGCTGACCCGTTGCCTGAAGCATCGATGTAGATGAACTTGTAGTCAGCATTAACCATGGCAAAGAGGATGATGCTAAAGAAGCCCTTGTAGTTGTAATAGGTGGACCCCGAGTTGGCTGGTGCTTTGCAGGCCACGCGCTTCCCATCTATGGCTCCAATGGTGTGGGGAAAATTCCACCTCAGATACCAATCTTCTGCAAGTTGTCTCCAGCCTTGTTCAGTGGTGGGGCACCCGAGGAGCTCGTCCGCATATTCTTCAATGATGGCCTGTACAACTTCTCTCACAACATTGCTGATGCTGTTGTGTGGCACCCTCCATGCATACTGCACGTTTCTGTATGTGGTTCCAGAGGCTAGGTGCCGCAGAGTCAGTGCCACCTTCAGACCAGGGTCCAGGTTGGGACGGAAGTTGATGCTTGGCTTGGTCAACCTGGGTCTCAGACGCTCTACAAGTTCGTCAAACATGGCTGGTGGCATCCTCATGAAGTGATGGAATGCACGAAGGTCTTCATTCCTCAACCCCACCATCAACTGGTGATACAGTCCAAACTCCATTCTTCTCTCGATCCATCCTCGGACCCACACAGCTTTTTGATTTCTTCTTCTCCTTCTCCTTCTGTCTAAAACTTGAGACAGTCTGTACAGGTTGTGGTTCTGCTGTTGAATGAGCGCAGCTATCAGATGGACTCTTTGATCATCCATGGTGGAGAACAATTGATGATGCTGAAGACCAAGACCGAGGGTGATGAGGTCTGTACACCACAGCTGCTCGACCCATACTGAGATCCAGATGATTTTCTCCTCCATTTTATACAAAATATCGGGAGTCCGCAAATTGTCCTTCTACGTACTCTGGACATCCTAAATATACGAGATACATCCCAGATACAAACGTTGTGTCTGTTTAGAATACTTTATATACGAGATGCATACGCTTACATCCTTTCTATTTCCGTGCTACTAACAATGTATAGACGTTCCATGTACCTTATCTTTCCTTTCTCTTTCCGTTTTCACCTGCAGCGGATGCGAGTCGCGAGGATCCCCAGAGGATGCAGAGAGGATACAGCGGACGTTTAACGGATGTTTACGAACATAGTACGTTTGCTGCTTGTATGTGTCGCGGATTTACATCGTACGTTCATCCGTTCTAAAAGTTTTGTGCAGCTCAAAACATTTTGCGCGGATGAAATCACAGTGGACGGATGCTCAAAGGATAGAGCGTATGAAACACGAATGCAATGAGTACACAACGGATGCATAGCGGTTTCCAACGGATGGCAAGATTATTTTTACGTTTTACATCCTCTTTGCATCCGCAAGTGCACTGTGACCGGGGCTTTACTTACTCTGGGCACGCATGCATTCCATCACGCGGATTTGAATGGTCGGATTTAGTGTTGTTCCAGACGGGCGAGTGCCAGTACAAACACACAAATAAACAAACAAACAAAACAAACAAAACAAACAAAACCACCTCTGCAAAGCTATTATCCCACGTCTTGTGTGTCGCGCTGCGCTGCAGCGATCTCGCATTTGCTTTAAAGGAAGCCCCCGTTGTCGCCTGCATCAGTGACAAAAACTGTTCGGCTGCCAGCAAGACCCTATAGACCTCTGCGTTTGAGCTGCTTTGCTTAGAAAAAGTCCCACTGTCGTAGCTCAGTGGTAGAGCGTTCCCCTGGCACACAGATCAACCCAGGTTCCAATCCCGTGATGGGCAAGATACAAAGTGGCCATTTTCGCTGTCCGTCTCAGCATTGTGATTGCTCTGGTGGATCAGTGTCGACTTAGGTCTCTACCCCATCCTTCCTGGGATGTTTATCCCCGTCTGTCATATAGCCAATGATGAGTGTAGACGTTAATTTTTATTGTTCATGCATTCATAGGAAAAGGCGCTATATAAATATATTGATGATGATGATGATGACGACGATGACGATATCGATATTATTATTATTATTATTATTATTATTATTATTATTATTATTATTATTATTATTATTATTATTATTATTATTATTATTATAGTCTATACAGCCTTTCTTGACCATTTCCATCCGCACAACATATTAGGGTCTAGTTCAGTGCAAACAGAACTTGACATTGTCCACCCTCTGTAACAATTAGGGGTGTTCGGTTTTACCGGTTTTCCGGTTAAAATCGGTTCGACTTTCTCACGGTTCGGTAAACCGGTTTGGCCTTAAAAAACCGGAAAACCGCGGTTTTTCTAGTAAAGCACTAGCAAAATGGCAGAAACAGAGAAATTCGTAGCGAACACGCGTGGGAAAGCTGACATTTGTAGATTCTTTCTCCTGCGAGAGACAGAAGCAGGAAAGGTTGTCCATAATACCGGTTACTGTAAAGAGTGTAAGGCAAGTATTAAACTTGGCGGTGGCACTTCAAATCTGAATGCACACATTCGCCAACACCACCCTTTGCTGCTACTGAAGCCAGCCAAGCCTGCGGGCCCTGCACCCAATGGATCTAACCCACAAGTCCTACATGCTAGATCTAGTCCGTGTACCAGCAGCGCTGACGCTGACGTGAGCATTGTGACTGAAGGAGGTGCCAGTACAAGTAAAGGCGACACAAAACAAATGACAATCAGTGAAGCACTCAAAAAGAAGCAGGTATATCCAGCTAACTCCAGATTCCACCAACGGTTTCACAAACTCAAAATTGAAAAGCAAACTCCCAAATCTACCCACAGTGGAGGAGGGAAATAGCCTCTCAGTTAAGTAGCTAGCGACATAACTTACAAAAAAAAATTCAATACAGAGGTTATTTCCATTGCTTACCATGCGCCTTTACCCGGGGTAACCAGTTGTAACTTCTAGCCGGTTAACCGGTTTTAAACCGCGGTTCTCTATTGGAAAAACCGGTTAAAAACCGGTTTGAGAAATCGTACCGGTTCCACCCTCTAGTAACAATATCTTGATTCTTGTGCTCAAGGTCCCTCCCTCTCTCTACCCTCACCCTCACACTATGCTATTTATTAGTGTGTGTGTGTGTGTGTGTGTGTGTGTGTGTGTGTGTGTGTGTGTGTTTGTGAGATTGTATGCACTGCCTCTTGACCCTCTCTGTCAGAAAATTAAAAAAAAAAATACCCACTACAACTAGGTCAGTTGACACTAGACTAATTAGCTGCCATTCTCCCAAGTCCCAGTCTATACCTGACTGCCCGAATCAATCTCTCTAACCGTCATTCTCTAACCGTCACTCTCATCTTCCGTTTCTCCACCTCTGACTGCCTGTCTGTCTGTATATCTGTCTGGTTCTTTGCATATCTGTCTCTGTAAAAATTATGACTGTCTGTTGGTTTCTTAGATGTTAATTTGCAGTTAAACGTTACACCGTGTTTAATAATAATACTAATAAATTGCATTTATACAACGCATTTTTCATTAGAATAACAACTCAATACGTTTACACACTTCGTTTGTACGCATCATCACAACATCCGCACTATATTATATAAGACATTGTTAAATATGGTTTTTGAATATTGATTTGACTACTGTAATATACCCCCACTCACCCAAATTTTTCCTGTCACTATTTTTTACTGGTTAAAATTGTATTTTTGAGCTATTTTTTTAAAAAATAATTGCTTCATTTTTTTTAAGTTCATATCTTCATTTAATGTTGTGTGTGTGTGTGCGTGTGTATGTGTGTATGTATGTATGTATGTATGTATGTATGTATGTATGTATGTATTTATGTATGTATGTACAGTGTGTGCATAAGTTTGGAACCACTTGCGACTTTTGCATTTTTTGAACATTATGAAGTTGTTTTTTTTTTCACTGACCTATTACATTTATTAGTGTACAACGTTATGAGGGACACAATTGGCAATAAGTTTTATGAATACTGGAACATAAGTACTGTAATTTGCTCAGATTTTGCGTTCAAAGCGGATCGAGATTATCCAATCAGCATGCAATATTTCTGACCAATCAGAAGGCTGTTTTGGCAAACAATCACAGTACGGATGCCTAGCTATTGCAGCAACTATATAAATGCGCGGGATTTTTTGATTTCATAGAGGAGCGTTCGCCTGGCACACCGATGACCCAGGTTCGAATCCCGTGGTGGGCGATATAAAATGTGGCCATTTTCACTGTCCATTTTAGCAGTATGATTGCTTTGGTGGTTCAGTGTTGATTCAGGTCCCTACCCCTCTTTCCCTGGGATGGTTATCCCCGTCTGCCATATCGCCAATGGTGGGTGTAGAGGTTAAACCTCAATGTTCTTCTTCATCATTTCATAGAGTCCTGGACATACTACATGACTTTTACCTCCAGTTGACCCCTCGGGTCCTGGGTATCTGATTTTATGACTGACTTCCATACCACATGACCTATACCTCCAGTTGACCCCAAGGGTCCTGGGTATCCGTTATCATGACTGACACTTACATACCACATGACCTATACCTCCAGTTGACCCCATCAGGGTCCTGGGTATCCGTTATCATGACTGACACTTACATACCACATGACCTATGCCTCCAGTTGACCCCATCAGGGTCCTGGGTATCCGTTATCATGACTGACACTTACATACCACATGACCTATGCCTCCAGTTGACCCCATCAGGGTCCTGGGTATCCGTTATCATGACTGACACTTACATACCACATGACTTATGCCTCCAGATGACCCCATCAGGGTCCTGGGTATCCGTTATCATGACTGACACTTACATACCACATGACCTATGCCTCCAGTTGACCCCATCAGGGTCCTGGGTATCCGTTATCATGACTGACACTTACATACCACATGACTTATGCCTCCAGTTGACCCCATCAGGGTCCTGGGTATCCGTTATCATGACTGACACTTACATACCACATGACTTATGCCTCCAGTTGACCCCATCAGGGTCCTGGGTATCCGTTATCATGACTGACACTTACATACCACATGACTTATGCCTCCAGTTGACCCCATCAGGGTCCTGGGTATCCGTTATCATGACTGACACTTACATACTGTCATGAACTGGCTAAGTTTAACTCTGCTTATTACTATTTAGCCTTGTGTAGTAATTGTAACAGTAAAGAGAGTCAGTATATTACTCAGCAGCAATTAAGGTACACAGCAGGCCACACACAGCGAGCTAGCCACCCACACCGCAGTGACTCAGCACTTGAGCTTTGAATCGGACCGTTTTAACCAATGGGAGCAGGCTAAGTGGGTAGAGCAGTTTTGACTGTGTCAAAGCCTAACACAGTTTGAATCAGTCGTGTGTGAGACGAGGTAGAGTCAACATCTCCACAGCTAGAGAAATCTCTTCACTCATAGACCAGGAAGCAGGACTTAGGAATCTCAGAATTCTATTCAGTCATCACGGGCCTGAACTTGTCAAACAGGTAAATGAACACACTTCTGTTTCATCGTGATATATTTATATTATTGTTGAAATTATGTTTGTGGAATTTGCTATGCATAAATGTGAATTGTTAATCCGAATTTGCGTGACCATGTGGAAACGCCGAACACGTGGCGAAACACGACCGGTTGCGCCGCCATGTTGTATACCATACGGAACCACTGTTGTTTAACTTATATGTATGTTTGCAGACCAGTGGCTGTACCACTGAATGTTTATAATATTATTAATTCTGTATGTGTATAGTTAGACACGATTGATATTTATGTATGTATAGGAATTTAGAGTGAGATTCCAGTGGACCCCGGAAGTAGCAGAATGTTCGTCGCTTATGTATAGAGATGTGGAGCTATCACTGAGGGCTACTTGGCTTTCAGTGAGACGCTCTGCACAAACCGATTATTCAGGGTTGTGCAGAATTTCGTCTCTTATATTCCAGACGAGCAGGCGAGCTATCCCGAGCTATCCCGAGCTATCCTGTGCGACCCACTCCACAGAAACGACTAGTTGGTTGAGGAGACTCTACCGCACAAGCCGGAAAGAGCTACCTTGAAAAACACCCTGTCAGACCCCACAGCGTGGCAAGGGAACCCAACTACACAACGACAAAGGTGTCCCAGAAGCTACCTCACAGAAGGACTTCGACCGCACCATCAGAAAGTTAAGTGTATTCTCCGAAAGTGCACTTAACCTGATCAAAACAGGACCACAGTAGTCCAACTCTTCAGAAACAGTAAAACGGACCATAGTAGTCCAAATCTACATGAAATATTATAGCAAGTGCCCGAGGAAGATATAACAGCTGCCTAGACTATCAGCGATCGAACTATTAGCAGTGACTGAGACTTTTTAAGTTAGATTAGTACTTAGAGAATTTTGTATAGAGTAGAGGAAATAAATGTGTGATTTTAACTGTTATCAAGTGGCTGGACTACATATGATTCATAGCCGTGTGAAAGCTAGTGTGACAGTATCTTTTACCATTTTTCTATCTATTTCTGTACCCCAACCTTAACACAGAACGAGCTAAACAAATAAATTTATTAAAGTAATTCATAGGGTGACTTACTAGCAGTTCCCACCGAATAAACGTGAGGGTCCATAATTCCATTGTGCAGAGCCCATAAACCCCACGTGACACATACCACATGACTTATGCCTCCAGTTGACCCCATCAGGGTCCTGGGTATCCGTTATCATGACTGACACTTACATACCACATGACTTATGCCTCCAGTTGACCCCATCAGGGTCCTGGGTATCCGTTATCATGACTGACACTTACATACCACATGACTTATGCCTCCAGTTGACCCCATCAGGGTCCTGGGTATCCGTTATCATGACTGACACTTACATACCACATGACTTATGCCTCCAGTTGACCCCATCAGGGTCCTGGGCATCTGTTATCATGACTGACGCTTACACACCACATGACTTATACCTCCAGTGGACCTCATAGGTCCTGGGTATCTGATATCATGAATGACACTTCCCTACCACATGACTTATACTTCCAGTTGACCCCACGAGTCCTGGGTATTTGATATCATGACTGACTTCCCCCCCCCCCACCCCCCACACACAGCTATTCGCTTAGCTAACTTTGCCTCACACATTACACCCGTAGTTGACCCTCGGTCCTCGGATGTAACTCCCTCTTGGCCCACGCGCGGACGCTTCTTGCGTTGTCGGCCGCAGACGAGGGACTACACATCGGTTGTACAGCCCCAGCTAATGTGTCTCGTCTGACTTCAAGCACTGCTGGTGTCGCCTTCTGGAACCGTACAGTGCACACCCTACCAAGCAACAGATTGCCGGCCTTCTGGGTCCCTACCCTAATGGACCCCGGCCCACATCGCAACCCTGAGTGACCTGGTCCCCCGGGGGTCCAGACAATCCCACCAAATTTACTGTTTGGTCCGAACGGACCTGGTCCGCCGGAATAGTACGTATGTACACACAGCTGAGAGATAGACCTGGTCTCTCCACTCATTTGATATCCCTGAAGCCCAGCTCGGCTTGGCCCTGCGGGCACTCCGCTAAAGACACTAATCGAGCGCTATGGGACATTAAGCCCACACGTATTTTGTGTAGCATATGTGTCCATAGACACCCGTTCTATCTACTTCGCGGAGGGGACCTGGTCCCTCCCGCCGTTCATGTGGCTATTTGTCCACATACGCACACTACATGGGGTTTCCACCACCCCCGCTTGGTGGCCCGTCACCACGAACTTATCTGGCGCCAAATGTTGGCCAACATGTATATATAGGTCGTAAGCAGCACAACGCTGCCATCACGTATAATCGGAATGACTGACTAAATGATGAATGACGTATGCAAGAAGGAATGATTTTTCTTTTATCCTTCCTATTCCCCCCACCTAGCCTCCATTATCACCCCCCCCCAACTACCCCCCTTGCCAGACCTGGTCTGGTCTTTTATTCATTGAGTGGTATTATACCACATTTTAATTGTCCTTAACATTTTTAATATTAGGACGTAAATCCCCTGTCCCCTTTCATACTATTTTTTGATCAACCATGACAAAGACGCGAAATCTGACGTTGGAGGAACGTATTAGGGTGTCTGTGATGAAGGAGGAAGGACTTCTTGTCATCAGATCGCCAGAAAAGTCGGCTGCAGTCACAGCGCGGTTGTAAAGATTCTGCAGAAGAAGCGCCAGACTGGTTCAGTGGTGGACAAGCCTCGGTCCGGTCGTCCACGTGCTTCAACATTACGTGAAGACCGTGTACTTCGACGCATTTTGTTGACCAATCGCAGGTTGACCTCACCTCAGCTGCTGCGTGAGTGGTCAGATGATTGCCATATCAATGTCAGCACTTGTACAGTTCGTCGCCGGTGTTTGCAGTTTGGTCTACGAGGCTGCAAGGCCCGTAACAAGCCATTGATGACTGATAAACAAAGGCGCAACCGAATTGAGTGGGCATGGAAACTTTTAACCTGGACCTGTGCAATGTGGGAAACGGTGCTTTTTAGCGACTAAAGCACCTTCTGCCTTTTCGAAAACCAAGCCCGACCCTACGTGAGGAGGTTTCCTGGAGAGTAGTTTAAATCCGATTGTCTTGACCTCACAGTGAAGCATCCTCTCAAGGTCATGGTCTGGGGGTTGCATGGCTGCCAGTGGCGTTGGACGTCTCCACATCGTCGATGGAATTAATGGTCAATGGGGCCAAAAACATCACCATAGTCGACAAATGCATGCTGCCATCAGCTCAGCAACTGTTTCCAGGTCAGTTCATTTTCCAGGATGACAATGCGCCCTGCCATCGGTCGAAAATGGTGATCAACTGGAAGCGGATGCACAACATCGAGTCAATGGGATGGCCCGCCCAGTCTCCTGATCTCAGCCTCATTGAGAATTTGTGGCACAAGGTGGCACTGGAGATACCAAAGAGACACCCAACATCAAAGCGTGGGTTGATTGAGTCCCTGATTGCAGCATGGAACCACATTGTCACCCATGATCACCTCATCAAACTGGTGCATTCAATGCCGACTCGATGCCGTCTCGTGATCAAGAGCAAGGGCTGGCCCACCAAATATTGAGCCATCACCGATACACAAAACGGCTTTTAAAAAAAGGGCCACCTATGCAAATACAAAGAAATTTAAAGAATTTATTACGATATTTTAAAGTACGCTAAATTATTTGACATAAATAAACAGTGTTGCACTTTATGTGATTTATGCAGAAAATGATTAAAATGCAAACCTTAACAAATAAAACTAAAATATTATGTCCAAGGGTGCATAACAATGTTAATTTATAGTTAAATATATCCCCGCTAACATTGCATGCAGATAAATGTTGAGGGTCAAATAAAAAATTCAAATTAAAAGTCAGAATGTTGAAAAAATGCAAAAGTTGCAAGTGGTTCCAAACTTTTGCACACCACTGTATTTATTCATACCTCTCTGTAAGCATTCCTTTTTTATATTTAGTTGTGATGTTTGTTATTGTTTCTGACGAAGTTAACGTCTTTTTTGTTTTCATAATCTTTTTGTTAAAATAGGTTTTACTTGCGAGTGTATTGGTATGCGCATGCGAGCGAGCGCTTGGGACAAGCTTTAAGCTGGGGTTTACGCTATAAAAGAAGTAAAAAAAATATTACTGCTATGTCTGTCTGCTCTGTCTGTCTCTTTCTCTGTCTCTCACTGTGTTTCTCTGTGTGTCTCCCTCTCTGTTCGTCTCTCATTCTGTCTCTTTCTCACTCTGTCTCTTTCTCACTCTGTCTCTCTGTCAGTCTCTGTCCGTCCGTCTGTCTCTCTCTCTCTGTCTCTCCCTGTCTGTGTCTCCGTCTGCCTGTCTGTTTCTCTCTCTCTCTCTCTCTCTCTCTCTCTCTCTCTCTCTCTCTCTCTCTCTCTCTCTCTCTCTCTCTCTCTCTCTCTCTCTCTCTCTCTCTCTGTGTCTGTGCCTGTATTTTGTCTCGCTCTCTCTCTCTCCATGGACGTATATTGGACTGGATATACAACCCACTTGCTGTGCAAGCTCACTTATTAGTTCGCTTGGCACATCAAGTAAGCTTACACCAGTAGCGGGCAAGATAAAAGAGTTAATCTTTGCGGTATTGTCGTTCTGGGGATACAGTAGTGTTAATTTAAGTCCCCGCACCTTTCTACCTTAGGGATGGCCGTCCCCAGTCTGTCATATTCCTAATGGCGCGTGTAGATGTAGCAGAGTGATTGTGTCCATACATTTCAGTGTTATCATATTTTCAAGGGTAATATCGATGTCAATGTATAACTGTACTGTGTTTTTATTTTAAAATAGTTTATCCTTCTACATGTATTAACAAACAGTGTTTATAATTACTTTTTCTTGATTTATAATATTGAATAGTTTTGACGATAAGAATACGAAAAAATACGTGATATTTTACAATTAAAATGGGCTGAACTAAGTTAATGAAACCTTCCACACTTACTGAATCTAAATTTTTAATCATTTAATAATTTGTCTGTACTTTTTCATAATTGTGCAGCAAATGTGTTATGAGTTGATATCTGATTTTGATATATATTGTTTAGAGGGTCGCCACCCTCCCTCTAGCCGTTTTAGGTGCAGCATCTCAGATGTAGCTATCGCTATCCGTCAATTTATTAGTCAGGCGGTCTGTGTGTATAGGGTGCGATAGTGTTGTGTTTATTTATTGAAAGTTAACTTTTTAATTTGAAGTTTGTGCGTTGTGTGTTCTTTGGATCTCTTTTACGCTGAACCGGTATGTGCTCTCGTTTTTGAATATTGCATTGCATATGAACTATACATTTAGTTCTTGTTTTATCATTATATTGCTTTTGTAAAATTTATAACCGTTAATACCAATTTGTGAGTAACCGGAAGTGAACCCGGAAATGCCCCCCAGAAGTGACGTATCCGGCTGTTTTGGATTTGTTTGTTGATATAAGATGTTTATTCATTCTGATAATTTACGTACTGTTTGGATTCGATTGTTTGTTATTTTAATATATAAAAAAAACTTAAGATGTTTGAAGATAAGGAGACATATTTATTAGACCCATTGTTTGTGTTACAGGGTCGTTTTCTCCGTCTCTATCAGTTTTGAAAATATGAGTACAATTAAATGTATCGATATAATCACTCTGCTAAATAGACGTCAGTTAAATTTCAATGTTCATTCATTCATGTCGATCCTCCTGGTTCTACGGTTTCCTTCCTCCCTTCAATAATGATATTGGATGCAGTCAATCTAAAATTTTCAAAAACCAAAATTGATTTCTATTCCGACTCCTGTAATAGCGATCTCTTGAGATCGCCGCGCTTTGAGTTTGTTTGAAGAAAAAGTGCGCGATAGAATCCTGTCTGCTTCTTCTTCTTCTTCTTCTTCTTCTTCTTCTTCTTCTTCTTCTTCTTCTTCTTCTTCTTCTTCTTCTTCTTCTTCTTCTTCTTCTAATCCAGCTTAGCTTCTCTTGACTTTCACACACCAAAAAAATGTTGCTAGCTATTATAGTTAAACCACCTTGAACACAAACTCGCAAAAAATACGCTCTGGCAAAGAGGGTTAGTGATTGTGTTAGGTTTATTAGCCCTAAGGTTATCTCGGTATAGAAAAAATCCCAGCTTAATCCAGATGATTGGGGGTATTCACCAGCCTGTAATTCCTGTTGATGAGGTGTCTAGGTCGAATCCTAAGAGGGAGAGGCACTACAAAATGAAAAGGAAGAAAACCGCCTGTATAACACACTATTACAGTCATGTAGACTGTAGCGGCAGTATAAACATTGAAAGAAGACATCTCAATGGTATTAGTTACGACTAGCCTTTGACTATAGGAATAATGGCGGCTATTGATAGGATGCTTTTTTGGTGCTCATTATTCGAGCTTTCCGCTGAAAAAGGCAGTCTGGATTTCACGACCGCATGAATGACGAATAAAATACCACCACCGCCACCATCTTATCCCACCCCCACCTCGTCCCCTTGTTCCCAATCCCATTAAAAAATATCTAAACAAGTGCTGTACTCTATAACGGGTGCAGAGTTCCCTCGCGTGCTGTCTCTCTCTCACTCACTCACGCACTCACTCACTGCACTCTCTCTCACACATACACACACACACACACTCCATGTATTTTAGACAATACAGAAGGTGGACTAAAAAAGGGAGAAAAAGTTGGAGGAGGAGTACCAGTTACACAAACAAGACGATAGAGGCGTTAGACGATGTGCCTAAGAATGCAAGCTGGCACCTCAGACGGCTTGAGTTAGAGTCTGTATCGACCAGTGCCTAGAGCAGCTCGAGAACTGGAAAAGTTCAATTTAAGAACATTAATAATAATAATAATAATAATAATAATAATCCTATCCTATCCTATCCTGTCCCATAACCCGAAGGTCGTAGGGGCACCACAGATGATCGCTTAACCAGCATACTCCATCTTTCTCTGTCCTCAGCAGCCCTCATGGCTTCGCTCAGTGTCAAACCAGTCCATTCTCGAATGTTGTCCTCCCACCTCTTTTTCGGTCTCCCCCTTCTTCTACCTCCTTGCACTGTGCAATAATAATAATAATAATAATAATAATAATAATAATAATAATAATAATAATAATAATAATAAAAATACTACTACTAATAATAATAATAAAAACTAGGCGTGTGAGTGTCAGTTACATAAATACGACGATTGAGGCTTTCTAAGAATGCAAGCTGGAGCCTCGGAGTTAGATTCTCTATCGACCAGTGCCTACAGCAGCTCTTGAATTGAAATTCTCGCCAGTAGTTTGGGAGAAAATAAGATTAGAACCAAAAGAAACAACAACAAAAACACCAACACAACAAATTATAAGTCACCATGATGCCGTCATTCGAAATGCATAATTGCTTTGTCATCTGGTATGGTTCACTATTTCCTAACTAAATACCAAGTTTAAAAGAAATCCGTACATTAGTTTCAGAGAAAAGTTTGCACAATAAATAACTAAATGAAAATACAAATATTACGTCACCACGGTGACGTCACTCGATAGACATACATTTTGTCTAAAGCTCAACGCATCGGTACATTGTCTCATTACATACAAAGTTTAAAGGAAATGTAAAAAAAAAAAATAATGGTGACGTCGTCATGATTACGTCACTCGATTTGCATATGTTTGATTATACGTTGGAGGCATAGGTACAGTTTAAGTATATACCAAACTTGACCCAAATCCCTCTAATAGTTTGGAAGAACATAGGATTAGAAGAAGAAGAAAAATTATGACATCACCATGATGACGACACATGATGACGTCACTCAATATACCATAGTATAATTAAAAGCTCAAGGTATCTGTACACTTTAATTACATAGGAAGATTAAATTTTTTTTTTAAATGACCTCATGTTTGAATTTACCTTGAGGCCTCCATAAATAAAGTCTAAGTACCTACTCTACTACTCTAAGTACCTACCTTGAACCAAATCCTTCCAGTAGTTTAGGAGGAAATAGGATTAGAGATGAGAGAAAAGCATAGTAAATTATGACGTCATCATGATAACATCTCCCAACATGCATTCTTTTTTGTCATCTGGTACGGTTTGCTATTTTCTAATGGAATACCAATTTTCACAGAAATTCGTCTATTATTTTCAGGGAAGAGTTCGCCAAATATTACCCCCGGACGGTCGCCGAACGCTGAACGTCGGTCGGACGGACAACGTCAAAAATAAGAATTCCCAAAGCTTTAAAACTTGCGAACTAATAAAAAAAAAAGGTATTGGTTTCCTGTTTCCTGTCATGCAGATTGCTAGTGAACTTGCCAAATCCACCAAAAACATACTGTTCTAGGGCGTGCTTGAATAGATAATTAAGTCAAGTGTTTCTGTCAAAGAGCTGCTCATGGCGGATGGCGGAAATCAAGATCTAATTCATCACCGCCCAGGGTACCCGCTTGCTGCATCCAGCGCACTGACAAAGGCCTCCAACAACTGAGCCACCTTAAATCGACCCACGTGTACTGTATGTTCTTTTGGGAACCTTGCCCCTGCGGCTAATTGAGTTAGCCCTTGTCTCGTCCAGCGCCTTGAGCAGCTCTTGAGCTCGGAAAGCGCTATATAAGAACGACTAAATATACAATTTTAATATTCGAGCCTGCCACCCGCCTTGGTGCAGTAGTTATGGTCGGATTCTTTCACGTGCCGCTGTGGAGATAGGGAATAGTGAACAACCGTATAAAGAGTTATTACATAATACGTGGACGTCTCGTGAGAAAAATGCTCACCTCACTTTCCGAGATGCAAACCGGTTTTACCGGCACACCAGGCCGGTGATTCTTCCACTTATTCCATTCGCTATCTCACGTGCAGTTTTGATGCCATTACCCCTTGGTTTAAGCAAAATGTTTTTCACGAGACAAGCAAACAAAATGTTGCCGGGCGGAGTATTAGATTCCCGCCTCTCGGCCACGCCCTTGAAAACACGGCCCGATCCGAACTGCTCTTTTTTATTT
>CM072515.1:71073252-71130752 GCA_036898135.1 Oncomelania hupensis
TATATTACCCACAGGTCTATATTACCCCAGGTCTATATTACCCCAGGTTTTTGTTACCCCCGGTCTAAATTACCCCAGGTCTTTGGTACCCCAGGTCTATATTACCTCAGAATATTTACCCACGACATTGTTTATTACAATGCATGCCTTGTGTTCGTGCTTGTGTGCATGTGTGTTAATGTGTGAAAATATATCGACGACGTTCAGGCAGTTACCGTATGATCATATAAATATGCATCGGAAAATAGACCTGTTAGAACATAGACCTGGGACCTGTGTGATCACAAACATATTTAGGGAATACACGCCTAGGCTTATGGGAACATAGACTACGGTGAATGATAGACCTGGGGGAACCTGGACATGAGCGATCATAGTCCTTGGGAAGAAGAGGGAGTGGGCGAGGGGGGAGGGGTGAGAGGGAGGGTGGGGAGGGAAGAAAATAGCCCTGGGGCATTTAAAGCTGAGGGAACGTTGACATGCTTCCGTCATGACAACAGTGTTATTACCGAAAACCTCCGGTGACTTGGAAAAATCCACTATTTTTGCTTTTGGTTTGTTGTTTGTTGCTGTTTGTTGTTGTTATTGTTGTTGTTGTTGTTATATGGTTGTTTGTTGAAGACGGTCGTCTGCCTAACAGGCGAAAAGTCGCTCTTGATAAGGGCTAAGAGAGAGTTGGGAATTTGCAGACGGATATAATTTGCATGGGTATACATTCAGTAAGAGGTTATTCCGCAAGTTTTCATTGGCATAAAAGCGTGGCGTTAGCCAATTGTGCATAGTGACGTTTAAGATATTTCTTTAAACTGAGGGCTATGCCGACCAACAACCTCCAAGCTACTAAGAGACACAATGAATGTGTCGATTTTTTAAAATTAAAACCGTACTTCTGAAATTTAAAAAAAAAGCATTTTGCTTTAATCTATTTGGGGCAAAACTCACTGTGAATTTGAAAAGCGTCTGTGGCGCTGGAATGTGCAATCTTTGAGCCCTTCAAACAACTTTAAAAATTTTGTCTATTTTAAAAACACAATTTTTTGTTTAAAGCAGCAGAGATTTGTGGGCTTTCTGCATCATTATGGCCTGTCGTAATTAGAAGGTTCATGGACAGTTCGCTGAGGTTCAAGAACTTTTTTTTCGTGATTCTCAGATCCCGAACATATGTTCCTGATCCTTTTTTTGGTCCCAAAGTTCAGCAACCTAGGTTCAGAATCTGGGAACCTGGAAATAAAGTGTTTGAACCTCCACCAACCTTCCAATGAAGACTAGCCATTAGTGTACACTGGGGCTTTAGGACACCTAGCATCTTCTGCAGATCCACGAACAGCGGATGCCTTTATTTTAAAATTTCAGTTGGATGCTCCAGTTTGATTCAGTTAGGGGCTCCATTTTGTTTCAGTAAGGGGCTGCATTTTGTTTCAGTTATGAGCTCCTGCTCTGTCTACTTGTTATGTTCTGCCTCCAGTGAAGAACCCACAGCGCAGCAGTACTACAAAATATCCCATGATCTGTCAGTGAGAAGAAGAAGAAGAAGAAGAAGAAGAAGAAGAAGAAGAAGCAGGCAGTAATGACTTTTAGCATGGAATGAAGCGTTGGTTTTCGCTCATTCTCGTGGGTAAGGGTGGGTATTTTATGGCTATGTCAAGTTGCATGGTGTTCTAATTGAACTGCACACTGGACGTCTTGAAGTGGTCGTTCACTAAACCTGCAGGAATGACTTTTAGCACGGAATGGCGTTTTGGTTTGCCCCTATTTTTCATAGATAAATGGTGGCAACTTAAGGGTAGGTCTGGACACATGGCGGTCAATTAAGCTCGCTGGACGTGTTGACCATGCAATCGTTTAAAAACAAACCCATGTAGGTTAGCATGGGAACTGCTCCAAGTTCTAGCTCTTTCTCACGAGTAATGTTGGTTATTTGTGGGTAGACCGGAATGCACGGTATTCTAAGCTCGCTTGTCAGAGGTGGAACTGCTTGTAATCTAACACATGTAAGCCTACTGATGCCTTTCAGCATGGAAACTGAGCAAGGTTCAGGTGAGAGTTGGCGGTTCCAGGATAATGATATTCATGGAATTCTCATGCTTGACCGGAAGTGGGCAAGGGAGAGCACTGCCTGTCACTAGCCGGAAAGAATGTCTTTTTTCTTCCTCTTGTCAAGAATGTTTGGTGGTTTCGTCTTTCCGTCATTCATATGCCATGTTTGACATCCATTTTCCCCGTATATTATCTTCGCCCCCTTTAAGGACGTATTTTTCTTCTGTCTCTTAGTCTGCCTGTTCATCCTCAACCACTCTTCTTCTTCTTCTTCTTCTTCTGTCAGCGAACTTCAAAAGCTTTTAATCCTCACAATTCCTCCGAACCGGTGAACACTAATAGCTAAATCAAACAAACAAATAAACAAACTAAAAATTTTTTTTAATATAAATCCATCACGTCGTAAAAGGTATAGATAGAGTCGATCGTATGGACGCCGTTGAAAAAAAACTGTTCGTCAACAATGAGATCTGAACAGCGTAGGTGTCCTCAAGTGGAAACTGACCGCAAATGGAAGCTGCCCGCAAATGAAAATACCTACTCGAAAAGCGGGACACCGCGACCCTGAGACATTTATCTTCTGCAAATAACTTGAACTTGTTTTTGTGTTTGGTTTCCCCATCAAAAGTTTATTGCAGATTGTTTTCGCTCTAGTGGAATATTTGGCACCATTGCTATGTTTAAAATGACCCCCTTTGGACCACGCCCATTCGACAGGTCCTATTAACTTTCACATCAA
Source organism: Oncomelania hupensis (assembly GCA_036898135.1). Taxonomy (NCBI): domain Eukaryota; kingdom Metazoa; phylum Mollusca; class Gastropoda; order Littorinimorpha; family Pomatiopsidae; genus Oncomelania; species Oncomelania hupensis. The sequence continues at coordinate 71,076,029 of CM072515.1, forward strand.
GTGTTGCCCCTCTGGAAGAGAAAAAGATTAACAACAAAAACAATTACTCTTTTATAAGTTTAGTTGTGTTTTAAAGGAATAAATTCCGTCGTTTTTGTGCCTATTAATAGCCACCGCCTATCAACATTCGTGAGCTAAAAATAGCGTGTACCAAAGCCGAACAGACATAACCAATGAAATAAATTGGTCGATAAGTTTTTTTTTCGTTTTAGGATGATAAAATATAGACCCTGCCCTACCTACCCCAGACTCCAAAGACACTCTTTAAACTTTGTGGTTCATTCAGATATAGAGTCAACGGTTACGCGGCTATGATATCGATGTACCGTTAATCAAAGGAAAATCACTGTGCCAGAACCGAATTTAAAAATTCAAGCGTTAGTGGTGGGTTTCAGCAGCGAAAGCCCACTTTATCATTTTTTAATGCGATAACAATGGCACTTTATCATTGTTTAATGCTATAACAATGCGCTTTATCATTGTTTAATGCGATAACAATGCCACTTGATCGTTGTTTAATGCGATAACAATGCCACTTTATCATTGTTTAATGCGACAACAATGCCACTTTATCCGTGTTTAATGCGATAACAATGCCACTTGATCGTTGTTTAATGCGATAACAATGCCACTTGATCGTTGTTTAATGCGATAACAAAGCCACTTTATTATTGTTTAATGCTATAACAATGCCACTTTACCATTGTTTAATGCTATAACAATGCCACTTTATCATTGTTTAATGCTATAACAATGCCACTTTATCATTGTTTAATGCGATAACAATGCCACTTGATCGTTGTTTAATGCGATAACAATGCCACTTTTTTTTTTTAGGGTAAACCCGTGTTGGCCAAAGGTAAACAGAGAGCTTTGGAAATTGGGTTTATAAAGGATATTTCCTCGATTGCTCTATACAAGTAAAGCATTATTCCAAATAACTTGAACCTCGGTAACATAACATTTTAAATGATTTATTTGTGGTGCTGCATCTATGAAATCCAAAGATGACTCTGCGTCTGTCACATTTCTTGATATTATGTGGTGCATGGGTGGACATGTGGATGAGCGCGCGCGTTGAGTTTGCACGTGGTAGTGGTGATGTGTGTGTGTGTGTGTGTGTTTGTGCGCGCGTGTGTGTTTTCTGTCTGCCTGTGCCAGGGTGATGGAGGGGGGGGGGTGTACATATATTGTTTTTTTGTTTTGTTTTGTTTTCCATTTCTTGCACATCACGATATCGCCTCTGGGATAAAAAAAAAGAAAGAAAAGAAACGGACGGAGAAAATCGTGGTGAACCATTTTTGTTGTTGTTGTTGTCGCACGAGACAGCAATCAGGGTGAAGACAGAGTGAATGAGAGTGTGAAGGGAAAAAGAGAAAAAGAGGAGAGGAGAGAGACAGAGAGAGAGAGAGAGAGAGAGAGAGAGAGAGAGAGAGAGAGAGAGAGAGAGAGAGAGAGAGAGAGAGAGAAAGAGACAGAGAGCCAGAGAGAGAGAAAAAAAAAAAAAAGAGAGAGAGAGAGAGAGAGAGAGAGAGAGAGAGAGAGGTCCTTCGTCTCCTCTTGTTCTTCTTTTTTCCGTGTTTTTCTTTTTTTACCTTCTTCTACGTGGTTGTCTTCGGTTTTCTTTGTCGTTCTTCCCCTTCCCCCTACCTCTCCCCCTGCAATCTCATCACCTTTTCCTCCTTTCTTCTTCTTCTCTTTCTTCTTCTTCTTTTTCTTGTTCATCCTCCTCCTCCTCCTCCTCCTCCTCCTCCTCATCATCATCATCATCATCATACTTCTTTCTGCAAAAAAAAAAAAAAATTTCAACGATTTTATATTTCAGTTTTTTTGTGATCCAAGGTTTGATGTTTGGGTATATTTTTATCACATTTTTTGGGGAATGATCATGTCTTCACAAAAATGAATATAATCAGATACAATGTAAGTGACCTGTGTCAAGAAATTTCCCATCAGTACATGCAACACAGCCTCTCCATTCCTCAACAGAATCACTGTCCCCCACCTTGATCTCTTTGGTCCGTGCTTGTTCTCGTTTTAATCTAATGTTTGCATATAGCTAGGCCACAACAGAACAGTATTATGATCAGACATTGCCATGGGAGCTTTTGTGATGTAGGTATTAGCAATGGTACCGTAACCTTTGTCTAAGATATTGTTAATTCTGGTTGTGCAAGTGACATACTGGTGCAAAGCAGGCACGGTTTCATGTAGGTCACAATCATTGAGAATCCCCCCAATGATGAAAATAGGGGTACACTCTGCAATAATAGCAGCAAGCACAAGTTGGCCTAGCTCTCTCGCTAGGTATGTGGGTCGCAGTGACAATGTGAGCAATTCAAGATCACTCGTACACACGCACTCTCTCCGAATCACATTCGCTTTCTTACACCATTTTTCATTCACCTACATAGCAATACCTGCCCCCTTTTCTTTCCCTGTCACTTCACTGTCTCTGTCAGATCAGTTTGGGGCCCTAATTCCATCTAGCACAATGGCATTAGACTGAGTGTCAGAACACCACCCTATTTCACTGAAACAACAACCAAGCCTCTCTGTATTCAGTAAAGTAGGCGATCACACATTGGCAGGAAGATCATCAAAATTGTAGTTACCCTCCGTTGGCCGAATTATCTGACGTTGACGAGGATGATCGAATGGAGACTACAGTAATTTTCATGGCTCTCAAAACACGTAGTCTGATGCCGCTACGCTTACCTCCCTCTTGTTGTATCTGTTGCCATCGCCGTCGTCACTGCTCGAAACGGGGTTGTCACCGCCAGTCAGTAGCCCACTGCCATCTTGCTGTAGTGGTTGTTTGCTATATGCCCTGGAAGAAGTTCGATGGGAACCCAGGACTACAGAGATGGACAGGGTAGAGGTTTGTGTTTCAGCCCCAGTAAAATTATCTGCTGTACTTACTGCGTCGGCGATGGCTGAGCTGACATCTTTGAGATGCAAGTACCGTAACGGTGTCACTGTCCACCATTTCTAACAAAAGTGTTGGCACGGAGAGGGCAAATACGATAAAAGTCCAAACCACTGAAACTGGCCGCTGAAGGTGCATAGCATCCGCTACACTGCAAACACCGAACACTCATACCGTACTCCGCGCATTCTGAAGCTAAAACCTGAAGGCTAAACCAGGAAAATGTCAAAACAAAACGACATTCAATGGCTGCCGGTCGCTCCAGAGTAGCGTCAAAATGCCTATACGAAGAAGAAGAAGAAGAAGAAGAGAGGAACAAGAACAAGAAGAAGATTATTTATTTATTTATTGTTTATTTCCATCAGATTGCAAAGAGCCGAATCAGGAACACAAGAGGAGAAGGAGATGATGATGATGATGATGATGATGATGATAATGATGATGATGATGATGATGATGATAACGATGATGATGATGATGATGATGATGATGATGATGATGATGATGATGATGATGATGAACAAGAATAAGAAGAACAAGGAGGTAATTAAACTGTTTTCAATTAGCAAATAAAGAAGAAACCTTACAAACGTCAGAAGATTGCAAAAACCCTGAACACCTTTCAAGGACTCTGCAACCTCTTCAATTCAACCGCTTCACCTCGTGCCCTCTCACCCAACACTGGCTCACCACCAACCAAATTCGCCCCGCCCTCCACCCACCATTGGCTAACCACCAACCAAATTCGCCCCGCCCTGCACCCACCCACTGTACCTTTATCTTCAGATCCGCTGTTTGTTTCTTTCTTCACAACAACCCACGTTCTTCATTGAGCCGAGACCACAAATTCGACCTCTTCAAGCACACGTTGATCTTCAAACGACGCCGCCACCCACTCACCTGCAGTCGCAAGCTTCAAGCCCAACCCACCTTCCATTCCTTCTTCTCCATCATTTGTCTCTCACCTTCCCCTCCTGCCTCCCCCTCCTGCCTCCACCTCCTCCCCTTAGCCTTCCAGACTCCTTCCATCCTCTCCTAGGCATCGACAGCTCCAAACATCTTGCACTCTTCTAACGATCTACAACCCCTCTTTCAACCCGTGTGTGTGTGTGTGTTAGGTGCATGTGTGTGTGTGCGGGGTGTGTGTGTGTGTGTGTGTGCGTGTGTGTGTGTGTGTGTGTGTGTGTGCGTGCATGATAAGGGAGAGGATGAGCGAGGGCAAGACGGTCTAAAATCACAAACTGCGTAAAATGAAATAAATAATAAATTATCTCAACCCCCTCCACTCCTCTCTCGTCCATCACCACCACCGTCTTCGTTTATTCTCGCTGTTTACCTCCCTTCCCTCTCCCCTTACAACTACTCTCCCATCCCAATCATCTCAACGTCGGTAACAATGATTCTTCCACCCCCCCCCTCTCTCTCTCCCTTTCTCTCCATCTTCATTCTTCACTCTATCTCCATTCTCCTTCTCCCCGGGGTACCCCAGTGTCAACCACTTAATCAAACCACTAGCAATCGAGTGGAAGGAAAACACGGCTTGTTGTGATAAATTGCAATTGTTTCGATTTGTTTGGGGGATGAAGGGGTTTGTGTGTGTGTGTGTGTGTGTGTGTGGGGGGGGGGATCGGAGAAAGATCCTTGTGTTTGCTAGGTGCATTTGTGTAGCCGGCACTCGCCCGTCTAGAACATGCGCATCAGGATCGTTAAAATCCGTGTAATGGGATGCGTGCGTGCACAGACTACAGCTCGGTTTACATACTGTCATCCGAAGGAATATTGTCGATTTCTGAAGAAGGTCTTGATCTCTCTCATGTGCTAATAATAATACAAAACTAGCAGGAAGAGAGGTGGGTGTGGAGAGGTGAAGTGTGTGAAGGGCTAGTGTGACTGGAAATTAAACACAAACCAATTTACTTCCAAATCCTCGTTTGACCCTTCTCATATCCTATCCTATCCTGTCCTATTCCATAAGGTCGTTGGGGCACCACAGATGATCGTTTAACCAGCGTGCTCCATCTTTCTCTGTCTTCAGCAACCCTCAGGGCTTCGCTCAGTGTCAAGCCAGTCCATTCTCGAATGTTTTCCTCCCACCTCTTTTTTTCTGTCTCCCTCTTCTTCTGCCTCCTTGCACCGTGCCTTTCAGGATGGTCTTTGCAAGGCCTGATGCTCTGGTGACGTGGCCATACCATCGGAGTTTCCGTTTCTTCACCACTGTGAGCCGGTCATCGTGTTGTTGAATGGCTTGTGTGATGGTCTGTCGGACTTCGGCATTTGTGATGTGCTGGGTATAGGAAATGCCCAGAAGTCTTCTGTAGCACCCTATCTCCATGCTTTGTATTCTTCGTTGTAGATCTACTATGATGGTCCGTGTTTCGCAAGCGTATAGGAAGATGTAGATGACAAGGGAGCGCAACAGCCTTACCTTGGAATGTAGACTAGACTGATTGTCCTGTCTTTCCAAACGGGCTTCAATCTTGTCAGGTTAACTTGAGCCGTTAACCCCCAAATTAGAGTGTAGATATAGGCGAAGTTCTTGCCCTTATTTAAAATGCGTCTGAGATCGATATCAAAATTTGTGGCAGTGAAAAAAAATTCAATTCATACAATGTGACCGGTCATAACAAAACCAGGGCTAAATCAGAAAACCATGATTAAGTCAATCATGAGGGACTTATCTCTGTTTAAAAAAAAAAATTTAACCCTGGTTTTGTTGTGACCGGTTACATTACATCATTTGGATTTTTTTCACTCCGGCAAATTTGATACGGGTATGAGGGACTTAATGGTTTTGTCACTCATATTATGAGGAATATAACCCTGGTTTAGTGGGGACAGTTCACAACTGTCTACTTTACGCTGAGACAACTATTTGATTATTTACTAATACGTTTTTTGTGTTTAGTATTTGCGAAAACGGAATCTAACCTTCGCGTACCCACCATTTAAAAGGTCGTTTGTTATAAACAGTGGGTGGCAGATTTACTGCCCTTAGGATACCTAAGCTATACACAGGCGAGAAAAACATGGAATTGTATGTGGGTGACTCTATGCTATTTACGCTATCAGCGGCTTTGCTGAAGCTGTTCTTTTGCACTGTGGTTCTCGGCCTGTGGTATCGTTTTTGACGCGTAATGGCTGCATAGAAGGCATCTCTTAAGATGCCGTTATATAATATAAAGGTCCGGAATGTCTTGTCAAGCAGCGTACCCATCTTCCTCTCAAAATTGTGGATTCATAAACTCGTCTATGTTCAGACTTTTTAGTGAAAATTTGTGTGTGCGTGTGTGAAAAAGACAGCATACTCCCTTTTATTGCAAATCGACAAAAAAAATGTTTTTTTTTCTTCTATTTGCAGTTATAGTCTTACTGGGATTTCCTGTGAAAAGAAATTACCGCGTTTCCAGATTAGCATCATTCGATTATTTTTTCAAAATTGTAATTAGACGGGATCAGATGAGATTTTAATTTATTTATGTTGAGAGTGGGGTGAAGTGGGGGAGAGATACAACGAAAAGAGAGAGAGACAGACCCAGCTAAACAAAGACACAGAAACAGAAACAGAAAGGCAGAGAGAGAGAGAGAGAGAGAGAGAGAGAGAGAGAGAGAGAGAGAGAGAGAGAGAGAGAGAGAGAGAGAGAGAGAGAGAGAGAGAGAGAGAGAGAGACTTTTGACATTGTTTTATTAGGCCTCCGGCCCATATAGTTTGGGGGAAGGAGTGTTACAATGGAGGGAAAATAACACTAATCAACCAACCAACAACAAACGCAAACACACACACACAGACAGACAGACACACACACAGACAGACAGACACACACGCACACACACACACACACACACTCATACCACACAGACAGACAGAGACACGGAGAGAGTCATTAATCACATCTCCCCTCCCTCAACAAACGGAACAGCGAGTGACGTTGCTTGTCTTTTTTGTCCCAATCCCTTCAAGCTTCGTTTCCTCTCGCATTGTTTGCCCAAAGGCTTCTTTCAATCATGCGACATCCTTGAGACTGACCCTTTCAACGCCAACGAGACCTTAAAAACTGGCTGCTGCAGACGCTGGTGGCGTGTTGCGGGACAGAGCGCAAGCAGTAGTACGGCTAAAGTTCTCTTACTGCTTCAGGTGTAAACAAAAGAACTCTTTCTGTGGTTTTCAATGCAAAAGGATTTAAAGAGTATCAAGGGAAACAACAAAGCATTTTGATTACCTTAGTCAAGGAAGAGTACAGGCCCATTTAATAGTATGTTGCCAGAGGGAAACTGTGTCGCAAGTTAAGCACCGTCCAGTGCGGTTAGCACTTGGATGGGTGACCGCAAAACGTGAAGCGACAAATAACACCCCCCCCCCCCCCCAGTCGTCTCAACTATGACTGAGTACCTACTCTCTTAAAGGTGTGGAAGGTCAATTATCAAGCAGCGAGGGAGAGAGATGGGCATCACCCTCATTACGCTGGCCCAAGATAAGACTAGTGTGATCTCCAACATCACGCTCCCCTACGGCCACAAGGCTATGGAACTACCTTTACTTTATTACTTTATTACTTTATCTATCTATCTAATCTAATCTAATCTAATCTAATCTAATCTAATCTAATCTAATCTTATCTTATCTTATCTTATCTTATCTTATCTTATCTTATCTTATCTTATCTTATCTTATCTATCTATCTATCTATCTATCTATCTATCTATCTATCTATCTATCTATCTATCTATCTATCTATCTATCTATCTATCTATCTATCTATCTATCTATTTTCCCTGCAGTTTATTATCCCTTTCTATCGGGAATTTCTGGGCCGCCTCCCCCGGGAAAGGCGTAGTCGCAGCCAGTGGCGCGCCAAAACCCTACCTACCTAACATTATTTGTGAGTTTTTGAAATTTTAGCTGGGGGAGCAAACCGGAGTACCCGGATAAAACCCCCGAGACGTTGCCCGAGTCGAAAGTAAATAATATTCGGAGAAACATAACGCCCAGATGCTGGCTCGAACACACACCTGTCAGGCGCCATTGGTTTCTGGTCTGTGGACAAGGCAAGTTAGTCCCGCCTTAGCCCATTTGGCCACAACGCTATATAAATATATATAGTTTTCTTCATGAGCCCTGATGGTTGTGATGATGATGAAGATGCACACAAACATCCCTTAGTACATTCTTAAAGGCACAATAGAGAGGTGTGTGTTGTGTTCTGTGTTTTGCCTGTAATCAGCTTATTTAATAATCCTGCCACTTGCAATCACAATCTCGCGCACAAAATCTCTCTCTCTCTCTCTCTCTCTCTCTCTCTCTCTCTCTCTCTCTCTCTCTCTCTCTCAAACACACACACATACACCCCCCACCCCCGCCCTTACACACACATCCTACCTCTGTAAAGAAATAGAGTCGAAAGTTAATACACATATAACCCTACCCCCCCACCCCCTTCCCCTCACCCCACGCAACACAAAGTCAGTATTCGTACATGCTCTACAAACACACACACACACACACACACACACACACACACACCCACTCACACACACACACACACACACACTTTTCGTCAAAAAGTTGACCTATTTCGTCTTCTAACCCTAACCCTTTTACTTCATATTTGTCCAAAAAACAGTCCACCCAGTAAAGAACACTCCCATGTATTTAAAACGGTTCCACGCACTAAAAGAGCACTCCCATGTACTAAAAGAGCACTCCCATGTACTTTACAAAAAGTTGGGCGCGAGCTAAATGCCCCATTTTGTGAATAAAAAGTCAAGTTTAGCACCCCATATGTCCATGAATACACGCCTACACACACGCCCACACACACAAACAAAAAAAAACACCCACACCCACACACACACACACGCACACGCAAATGCACTAACGAATCAAATGATTTGTTTTCGTGGACCAAAGTTTCTAAAGAAGTAGTTTACTTTGACACTGATTAATTCTTTGATTAACAATGAGATAGAGAACTTTTCCATCGACTTAAAAAACACATAATTATTATACAAATTGTTAAATTAGTGTGGTGTTCTTCCTTCTGCGACGTGCATGTTTTATTAATAACTTGTATTGATTTATTATGGGAAAAAAGTTTCAAAAGAAGTATTTCACTTTTATTTAAAACACACTCACACACACACACATACACACACACACCCACCCCCACACACACGCACACACACATACACACATTCCTTGACTGGGTTTGTTTGAAGAATTCTCGAGAACTTCTAAACTAGGCTACCATACTGCAAGTCGACGTATTGAACGATGTTCTGCAGAGAATTTTAAAGGGACCCACGTTGACCACCCACCCTCAACATGTTCTTTTAACGTTCACAGTGAGTGTTGCCCCACTTAAAAAGTAAGCTTGCAATAGACAATAGCAACAAAATAACTCGTTCCAAAGTATAGTTGTTGTTGTTGTTGTTGTTGTTGTTGTTGTTGTTGTTGTTGTTGTTGTTGTTGTTGTTTTTAAATAAAAAACTTCCGTAGCTTTTTTTTGCCCATTAATAGCAAAGGGTAGCCAACATTCTGGAACTAAAAATAGCATCGACCAAAGCCGGCAAGGAACAGAACCCGTAAAAAAAATTGCTCGTGAGGTTTTTTCGTGTTAGGTTGATAAAACAGACCTTTCCTTTATCCCAGACATCAAAGACGTACACTTCAAGCCGCGTGGCATACTCAGAAATAGGGTCAAATATCACAAGGCTGTACTCCCTGTCAGGACCGAAAAAGAAAATGTCAAATTTTAGAGGTGGATTTGAGCAAAGAAAGCCCACTTTATCGTTGTTTAATGTCATAACAATGCGAATTTTAGGGTAATCCCGTGTTGGTCAACAGTAAACCAAGCCTTCAAACTGGGGTGTTTTAACAATGGTGAAGGATATTGCCCGTCTAAAACAGATGTTAACATGTCAATACGAAGTTTGGTTTCCGTCTTCTTATATAGTGACATTTCCTGGCTTGCCACCGTATGTTTTAGTGATGGATGTGTGTTTGTTGTGTCTGTAACATGTGAGCTTGGATGGTGGTTACAGATTACCGCAAACATGCTTATATAATAATAATAATAACGGATTTTTATATACACTGTAGCTGATACTCCAGCCTATGACCAGACTCACCACGCTTTACATAGTCATTACATATAAGTATATGCACTCGATAAAACATCGCTTTCGCTACAATACACCAAAAGACAGAACAGTAAGGGTACAAATTATTTACACTTATGTACACAAATTACAATTTACAACTATGTACACAAATGACAGAAAAGACAAATAGAATAGCAAAAACATATTCACAGCTATTTATATGCCCGGTTAGGCCCAGGAGGAAAAACAGTATAAATATGTACAGCCGTGTATACACTTACGGATCAGACAGAGACAAAGAGGAGAGAATGGCAGCGGGATACAGATCATTCTGAATAGTGAAGTTTGAAGAGGTGGGTTTTGAGGGCCTTTTTGAATGCTTGTGTTGATTGTATGTTGCGGATATGGGAGGGAAGGGAGTTCCACTGCTTAGGTGCGGAGTAAGCGAATGCACGTTGGCCGTATGTCTTAGTGCGGGTGACGGGAACCTTGAGTGTGCGAGTGTCAGCAGAAGATCTTAAAGTGCGTGAAGGGGAGTAGACAGACAGTAGATCAGCAAGGTAGGAGGGACAAGAATCTGTGAAGAAGTTGTGACAGAGAACAGAGAGTTTGTACTCTATGCGTGCTTGCACAGGAAGCCAGTGAAGGGAATGTAGTAGAGGTGTGATGTGATCGCGTTTCTTAGCTCGGAATACTAGTCTAGCTGCTGAGTTCTGAACCTTTTGTAGCTTGTCAATGATGTGTTTTGGGGAGCCAGCGAGGAGAGAGTTGCAATAGTCAAGACGAGAAAGGACGAGAGCGCAGACTAGGGTTTTGGTGGCAGTGAGCGTAAGATAGTGGCGAAAGGAGCTGATTTGGCGTATGACCGTGTATGCAGAACGACAGATGTTGGAGATGTGGTTGTTGAGGGACAGGTCATCGGAGAGAATGTAGCCGAGATTTCTTGCTGAGGATGAGAACTGAATGTTTGTTGTCCCTACCGTAAGCGATGTTGGGAGAGGCGGGAGTGAGGAGGAGGTGTTGTGCTTGTGAATGAGGAGGGCTTCGGTTTTATCGTCATTAAGCTTAAGCTTGTTGCGTGTCATCCATGACTTAATGTCTGTGATGCAGTTCTCCAAAGTCTGAACAGTGGAATTAATGAGAGAGGGGGCTGTGGATTTATAAAGTTGTGTGTCGTCTGAAAATGACTGACTCTCAACAGCATGCTTTCTAAGCAGGAGAAGCAGTGGCTTGGTGTACAGAGTGAATAACACCGGCCCTAAAACGGAACCCTGAGGCACGCCGCACACCAAGTCTGCTGTGCTGGAGAAACAGCCATTGATAGTGACTGCTTGTGATCTGTCGGAAAGATATGAGTGGAACCAAGCCAGGACCGAGCCGGAGATTCCAAAGTAGTGTTGAATAGTGTTAAAGAGAATGTGGTGGTCGACTGTGTCAAAAGCGGCTGAGAGGTCTAGTAAGGTGAGAACGGAGACGTTACCATTATCTAAGGCCAGCAACAGATCGTTGGTTACCTTTAGGAGGGCTGTCTCAGTGCTGTGGAAGGGTCGGTAGGCAGACTGGTTGGGGCAAAATATACATGTATAGCATTCAGTACTATCAGTACACATCATCCAGTATGGTAGAATTTTAAAATTGATTCGTTATGACCACTGAAAAAAAAATAAAAATAAGTACTTTAATTTTGACATTTGATTGATTCTAAAGCAGATAATGATGAGGGGAATTCTCTGCAGAAATCGGAAGTCCATGACATATGTCACTTTTAATTAAAGGATTTTGTTCAAGAACCTGCACAGGTTGAGAACTCTCAAAAGACATAGAAAGTACATGTATATGAAGTTGGCTTATTCGCAGTCCTTTGAGCTCGATTAGCAATTTAGGGAAAAGCGCGCATAAAGTATTATTATTATTATTATTATTATTATTATTATTATTATTATTATTATTATTATTATTATTATTATTATTTAAATATTAATATTTGTTGTAGTTTTTTAAAAATTATCATTACTATTATTAAAAATAAAAATTTGACCTTAACAACCCCTGGTTCCTTTTGTCTTAGCGGGGCAGAATCAGGCTTCTCACGGTCAAACGGAATGAAATCGTCCCACCAGACTTGAAGTAATATCATTACCTACTGTTAATCCTATAAAAAATGTCCGTCTGCCGTTTCGCCCATGGTGGGCAGAGACGTTCAACGACAATGTTCATTGATTCGTCAAAAGTAAAAGTTAAGGGGAACAATGTTTTATTAACTTTTGTTGTCATGAAGTCTGCCGTACTGCAAAATATCCATTGTAATGTAATTAATGGGGTTAGTGAGTTCATATTCCCCAAGGAGGAAGTTCCGGAAAGTCTGGGCAAACAATATACCAGGGAACTTTTTCTAAGTGTTATAATACTTCAAAGGCTCCATTTCGAAGGCACTGTTTACTTTTGGCGAAAACGGGCTTACATTATAATTGGCGTTGTTATGACATTAAACAATGATAAAATGGACTTTCGTTGTTCAAACCAACCGATACAGTTTGAATTTTTAAAATTCCGGTTCTGACAGAGTTATTTCCCTGTTTTTAACGTGTGACCTATGAAATCTAGTTCTGAGTAAACCACGCGGTTTGAAGAATGGTGTGTGGGTAAGATAAGGTCTGTTTTATCAACCTATAACGAAATACCTTACGAGCAATTGTTTTTACGGGTACTGTCTTTTACCGGCTTTGGTTGTTGCTATTTTTAGCACCAGAATGTTGACTGACTAGCCATCGGCTGTTGGTATTAATAGTCACAAAACTACGGAATTTATTTATTAAATTTTAAAAAAAAAATTTTGTCAGCTTTTTTTTGTCAGTGGGGCAACCCTCACTGTGAATGTCAAAAGTGTCTGTGGAGGTTGTGTGGTCACAAGAGGTTTTCATGACCATCTTCATTAGCTTTTCGGAAGATAATAGGCTTATACAATGAGGTTTAGTCTGTAGCACGGACTTTAAAGATCCTGACGCTCATGTCCTAAACGAGTGAGTGCCGGCTTCGCAAATAATACACCCAGCAAGCACTAGGTCCCTTGGCCCCTAATCCTCCGGTCGTCCAGGATTGTGCTCAGTTGTCCGCATGTCAGGCGATGCGCCCAAAGGTTGCAAGTGGGCGCCTCGGGCGGCTTGAGTGAGATCCTGCACGGCCATCGCCTTGAGCAGCTCTTGAGCTGGATAAGCGCTATCTAAGAACGATAAAATAGGATCAATAAGTAACTAGGAGAGCTGCATCAGGGCTGTGATCGTGCTTGTTGTATGGAAATGGTCATAGTTGTGTGTCTTGATACGTTTTCTTCACCCATTCTTTCCTTTTGTCCTTAACTCTAGGAGAGAATGATCCTTTGCACTTTGTGTTAAATATTTCATTATTTGCCTAGGGTTTAATCACATATTAACTCTCATAGCAAAGTCAAAGATATACGGCTAAATGAATTTAAAATCAATGTCCTCTTGTACAATCAAATAATACTAAAGTCGTTTATAATCAATAGTCATTGGACAACACGATGACCTGCTCACAGTGGTGAAAAAACGGAAACTGCGATGGTATGGCCACGTCGCCAGATCATCAGATCTTGCAAAGACCATCCTGCAAGGCATGGCACAGTGCAAGGAGGTAGAAGAAGAGGGAGACCGAAAACGAGGTGGGAGGACAACTTTCGAGAATGGACTGGTTTGACATTGAGCGAGACAATCAGGGTTGCTGAGGACAGGGAAAGATGGCGTACGCTGGTTAAACGAAAATCTGTGGTGCCCCTACGACCTCCGAGTTACGGTATAGTATAGGATAGGATAGGATAGTCTCTTGTATAAATCGCATACTACTATGACAGAGTCCAATTACGGGTTCAATGCAAAGTGAGAAACGTACCACAGTCGTTGGAATGGATGTAACGTTTTCATTATTTTGAGAAGCGTAGCACAGTTGCTTGAATTGCCTTGCTTTGATACAAGGAAATCTGTATTAGTTTTGTTAATAAGAGGTTATAAATACGAAAACGTAATTAGCGCCGAGCCAAACTTCTGAGGAGACGGAAGATACATTAATGGTTGAGGTAGATGATTAAAAGCGGTGATGAAAGTGTCAGAAATTCTTTTGGGTTTTGTTAAATTAAAACAAGAAACCGGAAATGAAAACTAAAATAAGAAATATGGTTGTTGATTATGGGCGTGGGTTATAAAGGAAATTTGTGAGGCATGAATATAAATGAGGACATTGATACGTTTTATTATTCAGAAATATGGAGTTATTTGTATAATAGAGTGTGAAATATTAAGAGATGTGAAGGCGATGATTACAAATACAAATGCTACAGTAATCATTTAGGGACATGTTTAGGGATATGTTAGTAGTTTTGAAGGTAGGCGTGTGTTTGAAACCGATAAGGTACTGAGGAGATGTAGGTCAATTAGTGTGGGAAATTAATTTTTAATCAAAGTTAGAGGAAAGACGTGGGGAATGGTTAAGGTAGTTCTGTTTCACCTTTAACATCACGTAACCAGTTAGGGGGTTAATGAAACTCCACAGAATGGTGTAAAGAGGACAGGAGATATATTACATATAAGCTGATGGCGTCATAATACCAAAGTCGTTTATATATACGACTATTTATTTGAAAATTCGACATTAGAGCAGCGGGAAATTCGTAATACCTGTTAACATAAACATAAATAAATTACAACCAGCAAGGAAAAAGCTGTTTATGTAAGTTGGAATTATACTGTGAGGAATGTTTTATATTGGTATTACCAAGCAAGCAACTTCAACCCTGTAAAGGTAGGATAATAACTGTAAACCAAGTTTTGACTATAAACCTACTTTTGACTATAAACCTACTTTTGACTATAAACCTACTTTTGACTATAAACCTACTTTTGTGCCACCCTGTATATATCTCTCTATATCTCTATCTCTATCTCTATATCTATATCTATATCTATAAAGAGATATAGTCGATAAGCTCATGACCCCGTTGGGGTGCCGTGGGTTTCAGTATAAATAGTATCCCCACTTTCTGGAAATTTAGTGCTTTAAATTCCCACTGTCGCTGTCTTTCTCATTTGCTCTTTCTCATTCCTGCTCTGTTCTATCAATCTGTTATACTATCTTCTTCTTCGCTAGACCAGTCATCTACCTTTTTTCTTGAAAACTCTTCCGTGACAAGACTCCGTATTTGTATATGAGGTCTGTTGGATCAGCTTGGGAATATTGGACGTTTTCTGCCAGGTGGTCACTAGGGCTTCTTATGATGTTATTATTAAGCAATGTAGGCATTTTATATGTTTTGTTGATAATTTATAATGATGTTTGTATTCTATTTTGTTTTTGTAAACGGGGGTTCGATAAATTAGAGTACAGCCTCAGCGTCCGCTGCGTGGGATGTCTTTATTGTAAAGTGACTGGCTGGTGGAGAGCTTTCAGTTTTACCACTAGGGTTGTTTCAGCAGATCTTTTATGCGGATCGGGAGTTGTCTGGTCCTGATTTGGCTCTGAAGAGTCCGCTGGACCTAAAGCAATAATCATGTAATGTAATGATAAGCTCATGGCCTCATGATACCAAAGTCGTTTATAATCAATGAATGAATGGACATTAAGGTTTAACCTCTGCACTTACTACTACCATTGGCGATATAACAAACGGGGATAAAAACAATCCTAGAGAATAAGGGGTAAGGACCTAAAGCAACAATGAAACGTCAGAGCAATGTTACTGCTCAAATCGACAGTGAAAAATTGTCACTTTTATTTCTCCCACCACGGGACGATTCCAACCTGGGCCATCGCTGTGCCACGCGAACGCAATACCACTTGAGCTACGACGGTGGGAAATATCTGTGACGTGGGATTTCATTGTTGCTGGGCTCTGCACAATACAATGCTGTAACTCTTTCGTCTTATTCTATGGGGACCGCTAGTGAATCACCCAGTGAATTACTTTAATACATTTATTTGTTTAGCTCGGTCTGTGTTAAGGCTGGGGTACAGAGATAGATAGAAAAATGGTAAAAGATCACTGTCACACTAGCTTTCACATGGCTATGAATAATATGTAGTCCAGCCACTTGATAACAGTAAAAAATCACACATTTATTTCCTCTACTCTATACACGATCTTCGATGTACGAAACTAACTTAAAAGTTCACAATGTCAAGGCGAATGGTTCGCTCGCTGATAATCTAGGCCGCTACTTTTTCTTCATCGGGCACTGGCTACTAGCGTTCATGAAGAGTGGACTACTGTAGTCCTGTTTATACAGAGTGTTAGTGCACTGTTTCTAGAGCACTTAACTGCGTGGTGGAAGCGCTGCGTTGAGGTAGCTTCTGGTACACGTTGTGTCGTCGTGTAGTCTTTGACTTTTTGGTACGACGTTTGGGGCTATCTGCGCACGATGATGTAGATGCCTCGGCAGCCAACTGTACGCGTTGACGTGGTTGTTGTCGTTTTCTGAGTTGGGCTCACGATATAACGCCTGCTCGTCTGTTCGACAATGTCAGGCCGTGGCTACTTGATTGAATTCGAATATTTAACAAGCACTGCTGTCTAATCTTCTCAGGAGAGATTCAGTCAGAGAGTACTGTGTACTCCTTAGCGTCTCAAACTCGACTGACCTCCTACCTGGCTTTGACTGAATCGGCCAGAACTGGTTCTAACCACTCTACCTGTGTCCCGATTGGATGAAACAATCTAAGTGGCTATAAAATTCGAAACACCATCGTAGGCCGCGATGATGTCACTAAATGGCTCGCGTCAGCTCGCAGTGTGTGTACACATCCGTTATACCTTAATCGTCTGCTATAGACTACAGTAACCTTCTAAGTTTTACTACTGCTACACAAGCAAAAGCCCAAATAAAGCGGGGTAAACTGGTCTGCTTGCTACAATATCATCAATATCCTCTTTGTATAAATCGCATAATACTAAAGTCGTTTACAATCAATATCTTCTTGTTTGATCGCAAATTATTGGAAGGTGATTATGGCTTAAAACATTTGAGGTGAATATTTTGAATTGCATTTAAATGATGTAATATTGAAAAACAACTGAAATAATAAAGCAAAAAGAGGGTCAACTTGGATAAAAACAACTGAAATAATAAAGCAAAAGAAGGTTAACTTGGATAAAAACACCTGAAATAATAAAGCAAAAGAAGGTTAACTTGGATAAAAACACCTGAAATAATAAAGCAAAAGAAGGTTAACTTGGATAAAAACAACTGCAATAATTAAGCAAAAGAAGGTTAACTTGGATAAAACCAACTGCAATAATAAAGCAAAAGAAGGTTAACTTGGATAAAAACAACTGAAATAATAAAGCAAAAGAAGATCAACTTGGATAAAAACAACTGAAATAATAAAGCAAAAGAAGGTTAACTTGGATAACAACAACGCAAAACAATGCAGCTAATATAAAGCTCTTCAACAGCCAGACGAAACCCTACAGAACAAAAGACAAAATTTCCCAACACAACGCCAAATAGTTATTTAATCACTTTTACAAAGCGCTTTTCTAGCTCCAGAGCCGCTCAAGGCGCTGGCCTACACAGGATCTAACTCGCGCCGCCCGAGGCGTCCACTTGCAGCCTTTGGGCGCACGGTCTGACGTCCAGACCACTGAGCACAATCAAGGGCGACCGGGGATGGGGGTAAGGAACCTAGTGCGTGCTGTGCGTATTTGTGAAGCCGGCGGTCGTCCGTCTAGAACATGAGCGTCAGGAACTTCTCTTCTTCTTCTTCTTCTTCTTCTTCTTCTTCTTCTTCTTCTTCTTCTTCTTCTTCTTCTTCTTATTTTAAATTTAAAAATATTCAAATATATTAATTTAAAAATAAAAACAACTATAGTCCGTTAACGGGAATTGTACAGACTGTACTGGCTGCAATGTTATTGCACAGGTCGATTCAGTCCTCCCCCTCCCTCCTCCTCCTTCTCGATAGATGAATCTTGTATAACTCGAATTCGTTATCGAAGCAGCCCGTTCACTCAATAACAAGGCAGGAGTTGTCGCTATAAAGTTTCCAACTTTATTCAGCAAATGACGCAAACGGCATCAACTGCTGCATCCAAAATCTCTTTCCGATAAACACACTATCTATACTCTATCAACAACGTAGGAAAACGCAGGCATTTCCAGAATGACGCAATCAACAACCAATCAAAATAAACCTCCTCACCGGAATTCCGCACGGTCTTACGTCATAGAATGTTCTACGAACTCACAAGACCTGACTAGCAATCGCTAGATTTATCTGGAATCTTCCAGAAAGTTCTCAACACTGCTACAACAATGTCGACCGACGAAAACAAGCAACATTATGCAAAGCCTTTCTAGCAACAGCTCAGAACCAAATCAAAGGTAAACTAACGCTATCTTTCCACTCTTTGCAAAACAAAATGTTAGTTACTATCGTGTGCGTCTCAATCTTAACATGTATAAAATATGTATTGATTGATCTTATTATTATAGGTGTTGCGTTATGTTATATATCTTGATAATATTTAAATTTAAATCTATTGTTAAAAGTTACATTTGTTTCTGTCTTAATTCATTGATTGTTGTTGCAAACTATGTTTTTTCAATGGCAAACATTCATTTACGGGGTGTCGGATAGCGCAGTGGTTGGAGCACTCGCTACTGTGTCGCAAGTTAAGTACCGTCCAGTGCGGTTAGCACTTGGATGGGTGACCGCAAAACGTGAAGCGACAAATAACAACGCCCCGGCCCCAGTTGACTCAACTGTGACTGAGTACCTACTCTCTTAAGGGTGGGGAAGGTAAAGAAGCGAGAGAGAGAGATGGGCATCACCCTCATTACGCTGGCCCAAGATAAGTGTGATCTCCAACATCACGCTCCCCTACGGCCACAAGGCTATGGGACTACCTTTAGCTTTACCTTTAAACATTCATTGTCAATGTTAGGCGCATCTGTCGAGGACACGTAGTCAAAGTGAGTCCCTTTATGTAAAGATTAATTATTGTTAGATACTAATATTAATAAATAGATCGTGCGCCTGTTCACTTCGCTATACGTCGTGTCCCAGCAGAATTGAACCGGAATAGCACGGTCATGTAAAAGCGGGACAGAGGTTCTTAGCCTTGCTGAGACATATGGTAGGTCATCTGGGACAGAAGTAGGTGGAAAGGTGGCCTCTGTCTGATTTGGCCAATTTCGCCAGCCATACATAGGCGTAGAATGACCGTAAAGAGTGCGGCAGGTAAAGATTTTACTTAATTAAAGGAGAGAGGCAGACAGACAGACAGACAGACAGAGACATAGGAAGAGACAAAGAGTTAGTTATACATGTACTAATCCACCGGCAAGTGAGAAGCACACTACTGCTTCTACTTCTACGACCATCACCACCTCGAAATCCGCACTACATACTTCTTTCTCATAAGATCGAGAGTTTGTTAAGAGTGTGAATGCGAGTGTGAGACAGAGTGAGGGCGAATAGTTTGGTTTAAACAGAATTGGAGAGCATAAAGGACACACAAAAGCAAAGCTCAAATAAGTGCTACCCTTTGACAAATGATAATAATGACATGTCTGGCGAACAGAAACAAGAACAAAGTAAGAAAAACAGAAGTATATTAACTAATATTCTCAACAATACAAAAGAAAACAAACATAGAACTATAGTAAAGAGACCCACCAAAAAAAATCGAAAAGAAAAAAAAAAGTAATAAAAATATAAATGAATGAACTAAATAACAAGAAACGCGAATAGTTTGATGTATCCTTTGTTTTCAACATGCTTCAATTGTTAACATCATAGCTACTGTTATTGTTAAAATGTTTATAAAGTTAAAGGACAAGTTATAAGATTAGGTTTTTGCCTATCCGATAAAAGTTGTGCAACTTCATCTTTGTAAAACAAATCGCTTTTTCCAAACATTTCACCTCAAAAGCCAAGAATCACTTTCTCCTTAAAAATCTAGAACCACTTCCGCCGGAATAACGTGTCAAGGTTGTTGGAATGTTAGAGGTCAAGGTCAAGGTGGCGTCCTCTATGTCTCTACACTGGGGGTGGGAGTAAAGTGGGGGAGGGTGGGGAAAGCGAACGAGAAAGAAACAGAAGTGTGATTACTGGCACGCCATTTATATGCGAACCACGTGGATTTTTATTTATTTATTTATTTTTTAAACTGTATATGCTATTCGTCCCATCATCGCTAACCTCATACGGACAAAATAAAACATGAAATCCAAAATCAATGTCCATTCAAACGATGCGCGAATTCATTTTCCCTGTTTGACCTCTCAAGGTCAACCGCCTCTGGGATCATAATCAGCAGCATCAGCAGCAGCAGCAATTTTTTTTCTGTCCTTTTTTTCTTTGCTTCTTCCATCATCATCATCATCATCATCATCATCATCATCATCATCATCTTCTTCTTCTTCTTCTTCTTCTTCTTCTTCTGCTTCTTCTTCTTCTTCTTCTTCTTCTTCTTCTTCTGCTTCCTTTTCTGCTTCTTCTCCTCCTTTTTATCTGTTCCCTGTCTTTGTTAAACAAGTCAAGTATAGGAGTACCTGGTGATTATACTTTCCATCGAGTCACCTCCATTGGCCCTAATTTTGCATAACGCAGATGGCGGTGTGAAAGAGAGCCTGAAAAAGAAGGGATGACTCTCCCTCCCCTCCCTTCTCCTCCCCACCCCTCAAAACCACCACCTACGTATCTTCGCATTACGGTTGACCTATGATGACTGCCTACGCGTGAATAACGTGTTTAGCGGGACGTGTTAAAAGCTGTCAGTAATATTTTGAGCTGAGTAAGCTTACGTTTTGGCGCAGTGTTCAGCAGTTCTGCATTCTCAGTGCTCGTGAGTTCGATTCCTTCCACGGTCGCTCCAGCCAATAAATCTGGCATTGTTAACCTAGACCTCACTTCCTGTGCTGTTGTTGGTTGACGGATTCCTCCTCCTCCTCCTCCTCCTCATCATCATCACCATCGTCGTCGTCACCATCATCATCATCATCATCATCATCATCATCATCATCACCATCACGATCATTATCATCACCATCATTATCAAGAAATCGTCAAAATCAAATCAATCCTTTCGTGCAATTAAAAAGACTATTAGATGAAATAAATAAATTGTATAATGCGAAATGTAATTATGAAATTTATAATTCCGCAACGTCCATAGTTTGCACGATATGAGCTTTATGCTCTAAAGGCTTACCAACAATATTTGAAATAATTCTCTTACTTTTAGTAAATATCACGAAAGATATACTGCATTAAGTCTGAATCCTTGCCGTTCTTTTTAAACTAAAAAATTAAATATCAATTTCAGTTCGGTGTTCTAACTACGTTCATGGTTTACCTTTTTATGCCCTCAGTGAAGAAACCTACAGAGCATCACTACAATATACATCCACCACCCCCCCTCCCACTAGACCCCCTTACCCTTAGTGGTAGTAATATTCGAGCATGACAGATGAACATCATAGAAAGAAGTAGTCGAAAAGAAGGAGGAGGAGCAAGAAGTAGTAGAAGAAGAAAAAGCAGACGAAGAAGAAGAAGAAGAAGAAGAAGAAGAAGAAGAAGAAGAAGAAGAAGAAGAAGAAGAAGAAGAAGAAGAAGAAGGTGAAGAAGAAGAACAAGAAGAAGAAGAAAAAGAAGAAGAAGAAGAAGAAGGTGAAGAAGAAGAAGAAGAAAGAAGAAGAAGAAGAAGAAGAAGAAGAAGAAGAAGAAGGTGAAGAAGGTGAAGAAGAAGAAGAAGAAGAAGAAGAAGAAGAAGAAGAAGAAGAAGAAGAAGAAGAAGAAAGTGAAGAAGGTGAAGAAGAAGAAGAAGAAGAAGAAGAAGAAGAAGAAGAAGAAGAAGAAGAAGAAGAAGAAGAAGAAGAAAGTGAAGAAGAACAAGAAGAAGAACAAGAAGAAGAACAACAACAACAACAAGAAGAAAAGAAGAAGAAAGTGAAGAAGAACAAGAAGAAGAAGAACAACAACAACAACAACAAGAAGAAGAAGCCTCTTTTGTGCTAGCTAGTGCGAGTGCACTAAGTTCAGTAAGTTCGTTTAAGTATAGGTTTAGATCAGTCAGGAAATGCCTTGGGTCTGGTCCCCCTTTTGGATAACTACAGACCCGATCACTGCACTGTAGCTGCCGTGCTTTCGTTGACTAGGCTGCCGCAGCTCAGCAGGACAGTGATCAGGGCATTTCTAAAGGCGAAGAAAGAACCTTCACTTTCGATAGTCGATACCGGAAGGAGCGGGATAGAGGGGTGGAGTGAAAGGGTGGGGGTGGGGTGTGATGTGGTGGTGGTGGTGGTGGGGGGGGGGGGGGGGTTGTTGGGTGTTTGGCGGTGTAATGGTAAAAGATACCAAACCGTCCTAGAAGTTTAAAAAAAGGAAAGTAATTAGCACTGTCTGTCAGAGGACAAAAGGTGTACTTTCCCTTGGTGGAACAAGAGCCCACAACGAGTTTTCTCCCGTGGCGGAAGAAGAAAATGGCGTCTAGTTCTGCCTTCAGATTATTCATTCATAGACGATTGCCCCAACTGTGCTGTCACTGGTCAGCTTTTGACCTCCATTCTGGAAAGCCAGACACACACACATACGCGCACACACACCAACACACCACCACACACACGCCCACACACACACACACATACACACAGCCGGG
The DNA here is from genome assembly GCA_036898135.1 of Oncomelania hupensis. NCBI lineage: Eukaryota > Metazoa > Mollusca > Gastropoda > Littorinimorpha > Pomatiopsidae > Oncomelania > Oncomelania hupensis. Next base: position 71,098,723 of record CM072515.1, read on the forward strand.
GGTATACAGTTTTATCATGACTTTCCTTAAACGCCACCCACATACGTTGTGCTGACAATGGGTCATATTTCGTCCCCATTTTTAAGTACTTTTAAGTGTTCGAACCCTAACCCTAACCCAGCCCTAACCCTAACGGATCATTGTTCTGAGGTCAAAACAAGTAGGTATGTCAAAACAAGTTAAGTAGATGTTCACTGATTTGTCCAGATAACACCGTGTAAGTGTGCCCACCCATACTCACCCACACACCCACCCACCCACCCACACACACACACACACACAACAAACACACACACACAAAACAAACACACACACACACACACGCACACACACAAAACAAACACACAAAAAACACAAAACAACGGGACAACTGAAAAGATTTCCAAGATGGTGGTGTCTGGCAGCCACGCCACAAACGAAACACCGTTCCTTGTTTTGGCAGAAGATGGGGAAATAGCGTCTATTAAGGCATGCAGATTATTCATTAATAAGTTAATTCTATGCCCATACCTGGGTATCTGACAGTATATGGCAGCGAGATAGGAACGAGGACAGATATTGAACAAGGGTTCCAAGATTGCGCCTTGAAGTCACAAAAACTCCACTGCCGTTACAGACGCAGAAAATGGTTTCTGGTCTGGCAGGCACGTTAATGCATTCACTACCGTCCTATGTTACCCTGTATTTGAACTTAAGCCTGGCCAGCGAGATTGAAAATAAGACGTATACTGAACAGGCATTCCAATATGGCGGTTTTCAAGCCACACCAAATATTCTTGTTTCTTTATGGCAGACGAAGAAAATGGAGCACAGTCTGTACATTTTAGGCTAGTAGCATGCAGACTGATGCATTCATAAACAGACTCGACCTACATCTGACATCCAATGTGAACACGGCATAAATTTGACAGAAACGTGACAAACGCAGAACACAACAGGAATTCTTACATAGCAAGATCTCGAGGGGAAAAAAAACATCCGGTGAAGAAAATGGCGTATTTCTCATGGCAGATGCAGATAAAATGGCGTTTAACCTGACATGCAGATTACTGTATTCATAGAAGCCGTAGGCTTATTAGGTGTCCCGCTTGCGACCTCAATCTAGCTCAGTCTGCCTGCAACTGGACAGATTCTGGCCAACATCGATTTCAAAGGTAAACTCTGCTTAGCAGATCGGACCAGCGACGGCGAACAGCCTTTTCAACAGCGCATGTCCTGCATTGAACTGTTTGTAATAACTTGCAGGAAATAAATAAATAAATAAATAAATAAAATGGACCTGGAAAGGTAACAGTGTCCGTACAAGTCAGACGCAAGTGAAGACCTAAATCTTCGTGTTTGCTTAATTTCTTGAATCTGTGGGAACATCTTCTTCTTTTTGCTCCATTGTACTACATTGACAGTACGTACATGGAAGGTGTATGTGGGTGTCTGTCAGAGAAAACCTCGACTTACTTCCGCCATGATGTATGGGATTGAAGTTCACACAAACTCAAAAGTTTAGCAACAAAGTCTAAAAAGTGAACGTTTATTATTTTACGCTCAACCCACTCCTCCATGCAAAGTAATGATCCTAATAAACGGTTAAGTTGTTTGTTTGACTTACTTTCATGAGTATTACAAGTTTTTAATAGAAATGCAACAGCACCATTCACATATAAATTTAGCTACAAAGCTTAAAAAGAGTTTATAATATTATACTAACGTCCTTTACTGCATGATAGGTCTTCTGGTTTTGGTTATTAAGGTAAGATAAGATAGTAATTATCCCAGTAAACCATTCTTTTGTTTTTCTCCACCTAAAAGCCTAGATCTTAGTTATAGTTTTATTGGAATTATTAGCAGGGAAAAATTAATGTGCAAAGTTCTTACATAAATTTAACACGCAAAGCTATAGATGAACTGTAATTATTCTATTAATAACGTCTTGGATCAAAGTCGTACAAGAATTAATTACTGAAGTTTGGGCATAAACATGTAGCATATTAAAAAAAAACTTGTCTTTCTTCTTCCCCTCTCTTCCTCTTCCTCCTCCTCCCCCTCCTTCCCACCCATGCCCTTTATCAAGTCAACTTTGTTCTAAATCAGCGAGTGCAAGTTTCTATAACATGAAACTTATTATTTATTATTAATGTTGCCGAGCGGAGTCTTTGACTCCTGTCTCTCGGCCACCGTCTTGAGAATACGGCCCAACCCGAACTGTTATTTTCAGTTATCCCTCGTAAGAGAGACATACAAATTATTGTCCTGTAAGGCGATGAAACGTGTTGCTAGTAAACCGGATTGCCGACTACTAGTGCCACGACACTCTCTGCAGGTCACTGCCATTAACCTGCTTAAAATGCCTGCCGAAAATGTAGTCGTGCTTTCCAAGAACAGAATTGTCAGGCGGGGAGAACATATCAAGAGAGAGAGAGAGAGAGAGAGAGAGAGAGAGAGAGAGAGAGAGAGAGAGAGAGAGAGAGAGAGAGAGAGACAGAGAGACAGAGAGACAGAGAGAGAGAGAATCATTATAGTTCAGCTATTTAGTATTTTATTACTTTAGGACTTATAGTTTTCTTAATTCCGTTTTAATTACTATTCTATTACTTGAGTGAGAAAGAAGAGAACCATACAATTAGCAAAACGTATATTGCTGTTGTGTTTCAACTGTTGTTTATTTTACGTCTTCAGTGTTTCAAATTTATCTCTCTGCCTCAACTTGTGTAATTGTTTTGTTTTGTTTTTAAAGGGGGGGGGGAGGGGGTGATTTTGATGATGGTGTATACATGAAATTGGAAAGTTAAAACCGTTTACAAACTAATATCAAGTTTGTAAGAATCTTCTGACAATAAAGCTAACTATTTTATAACACGCATAGAGGTTTATGACAGAGGGAGAGAGAGAGAGAGAGAGAGAGAGAGAGAGAGAGGGGGAGAGAGAAGATTGCGTGTATGTATATGTATGTGTGTGTGAGAGTGTGTTAAGGTGTATTTATATATGCCTGTGTATGAGGATTGTTGTTGTTGTTGTTGTTGGTAAGCGGTGGATAGTTAATGACTGTTTGTGCGATATTTTACATACATTTTTAATGATTGATTGATTGACCATTGTGTTTTTATTTGTTTGTTTCAGCTATCTGCGCGTTCAATGGCCGCCTGCAAGGGGCGATACTCTTCCAAGAGAAGCACGTAAGTTGTTGCCCTTTCTGTGGTGACCATAAAGAAATTAATATGTAAATGTAGCCTGCATAACAGGGAGTCCTGGGACATTCACAAACACTAGATCCACGATAGCAAACAGGTAGCAGTCCTTCTGTTACATTGTTTTTATTTTTACCAATTGTTGATTCAGCCCCGATGCTTGAATCTTGATAGGTGTAACTCATATTCGTTTATCCACGCAACCTGTTCACTCAGCAACAAGGCAGGAATCGTATGAAGTTTTCCAACTTTATTCAGCGTATATCAACAACTGCATACAAGACCCCCTCATTCGCTTTTTCCACTCTTTCAAGACGACACAGTGCACCGCTAATATAGTCCCTCCATAATCGAGAGAAAGTTCGAACATTCCAACGTGACGCAATAACAGCGCGCCAATAAGAATAAAACTCGTCACCGGAACTATGCACTGTCTTACGTCATATAACTTTATTGAGGTTAGAAGAATATCGTATTTATTACTATATTTATCTACATGCTTCGACCGATAGTAAACAAGTAATTTTAAAAAATTATCCAATAATATAGAGCAATGAAAATTATCAACATTATACAAAGCTACTTCTAACAACTACGCAAAATCAAATCAAAGGTAAATACACTCGGTTATTGCATGCTTTGCAAAACAAAAAGATAGGATCTATCGTGCGCGTCTCAAACGTAACACCTTCGTATCCTATCATTTATTTTGTTTATCATTTTTATATAGCGCTTTTCCAGCTCAAGCGCTGCTCAAGGCGCTGGGCAATACAGGATCTAACTCAAGCAGCCCGAGGCGCCCACTTGCAGCCTTTGAGCGCATAGTCTGACGTCTCAGACGACTCGGCACAATCCTGGGCGAAGGGGGGAAGGGAAGAGGAGACTTAGCGCTTGTTGGGTGTATTTGTATAGCTGGCACTAACCCGTCTAGGCCATGAGCGTCAGGATCTTTAAAATCCGTGCCATGGATTGGGAGTAGACTTAGGTTTATAATTTTACGTCCTCTCGTCCGAAGAAGTATTTGTGGCTTCCAGTCTTGGAGACAGTTTCAAGTTTCGTAAGAAGAAGAAGAAGAAGAAGAAGAAGAAGAAGAAGAAGAAGAAGAAGAAGAAGAAGAAGAAGAAGAAGAAAGAGATTTCTCTTATGTAGCGCAATTACAAGCTCAGAGAGCTTCTCAAGGCGCTGGCCCGTAATATCCAGCAGTCCCAAAATAGTTTGCTGAAGTCAGGATTTCAACCCGCGTCGCCGAAGACGCACTCACACAAGTCGTGCGCTCTGACCACTGAGCTATCCCTGCAAAGAAGAAGAAGAAGAAGAAGAAGAAGAAGAAGAAGAAGAAGAAGAAGAAGAAGAAGAAGAAGAAGAAGAAGAAAAAGAAGAAGAAGAAGAAGAAGAAGAAGAAGAAGAAGAAGAAGAAGAAGAAGAAGAAGGGAAAAAAGAGGAGTAGACGAGAGAGATAAAGACAGAGATAAAAACCTAGAGATACAGACAGACAGAGAGATAGACAGACAGACTCAGATTCTGACATTTTATTCACAACAAGGGTACAGATTTTAGATGGCAGCCTAATCTTACAATCATTCCTCGTATCTTTCACGCTCACATCGTCATACATGCCGACGACAAAACAAATAAATATAACAACTAACATGCAGCATACAAAATGACGCTCAATATTGGTGTTACAATTACCATATACATAAGAAACAAACACGAAACAGGGGCAGAAAACTAGACAGAGAAAGAGTGGAAGCAAGGGAGTGTACAGAAGAGGGTGATAGAGGAAGGGCAGAGCAGAAGCACTCCATTTGCAAGGGGGAACAGAAGAAGGAGATGGAAAGAGAAATAAAAAGGTTAATTTATGCTCCTTCAATGTGGAACTCTCAGGAATATGGGCGCGTAGTTCGGTATTGCGACTAAAACCATTTGGGGCAAAAAACTATTTTTTTCCCAAGGGAAGATTTACAACCTAACCGGTTCAAGAGGAAATCGTGACTTTGTGTATAATATAGGCGTAATGGTACGTAAAGCAGAGCACATGAAAATTTATGTTGCGTTGTGCGACGTAATGCAATACATTTAAGTTTTATTTGGCGTGAGAAAATTGAAGAGGGCGGGAAATTTATTTTTTTGTTGGGGGTGGGGGTGGGGGGGTGGAGGGGGGAATTACAAATTATAACAAATTACTGTGGATGTGTCTGGGCGAGAGAGAGAGAGAGAGAGAGAGAGAGAGAGAGAGTGTGTGTGTGAGAGAGAGCGTGAGAGAGAGAGAGAGTGACAGAGGAAGAGAGATGGAGAGATAGAGAGGTGATGGTGATGGTGATATGTGTATGTGTGTGTTTGTGTATGTTCATGTGTGTGTGCGTGTGTCTGTGTGTTGTTTTTCTTCGGAGACGGGGCATTTGATTTTATCTATTTTTTTTAAATTTGGAAGATAGATGGAAAATCCCCAGTGTTAACTGTTTTTAGTGCGAATGAAGATGGAATGTTGAGTGAATGATTGATGGAGGAGTGATTGATAGGTCTCTCACGCCAATACCAATACATCCATGCTTACAACGCTTTCTCTGTCCTATCTTCTCTGATGCTGCCTCTTACTATTCCCCTCTCCCTCGGTCCCAACCTTGTCTGTCTGCCTGTCTGCCTGTCTCTGTCTCTGTCTCTGTCTCGGTCTGTCTCTGTCTCGGTCTCTCTCTCTCTCGCTTTCTCTCTCTCTCGCTCTCTCGCTCTCTCTCTCTCTCTCTCTCTCTCTCTCTCTCTCTCTCTCTCTCTCTCTCTCTCTCTCAATATGTAACTTTTGTAGATTTTAAAAAGGCCTTTGACAGCATTAACAGAAATGTATTGTGGATGGTCTTGCAACAAAGGGGTGTAAACGGAAAGAATTCTACATCCCTAAAAGCATTGTGCAGCTCAGTCTTGAGGTGTGTACACGGCAAAGGTTAGTGTACAGATTTTTTTAATGTCCAAGATGGGTAGAACAAGGATGTTTGTTGACTCCTATGCTGTTTTCATTTTTTATTAATCAACTGGCCTGTGAGGTGTTCAAAAGAGGAGTGTATGGAATTCAGCTTATTCCAGATGCTGTCGAACTGATTTTACCACTTTTTGCTGATGATATAATTTTTTTTAATCAAACACTGCCCTTGGCTTACAAACTAAGCTAAAAGAAGAGGTTGATAGATTGAATCTAACTGTAAATTTAAACAAAACAAATGTCAGGGTGTTTAGAAAGGAGGGAGGTGAGGACAATTGGCTGCCGGAGAGCGAACTTGTTTTTTCCAACCTAGTTCCAGTCATTTGCCGAAAAAAGCAATTACCGAAGTCGAACGAAGCTCTCCGAGTCGAGAGAAGCTATCCGATGTTTTACGAACGAATGCTGGCAGGACTACGTGAAAACACAGGCTGGGAAGTCTCGTCTTTCGTAGGCCTCAATTACATACTATACTACGTACGTATGTAGGAGGCCCACGAGTTTACAAAGACGAAAGAAAAGACTTCAGAGCCTGTGGTGAAACATCCGTAAATAAAAATAGCCGCTGTTGCTTCTAGATCTAATTCTATTTCGATCTGCACAGCTTCAAGCTCTAAGTCAAGTCGAGATTCGCATTTCGAAGCAGTTAGTATTAGTATTATTTTACATGTAATGATGATTAATATACTGACACAATTAGTACAATACAATACTAGATTATTGCTTTAGTTCCAGCGGACTCTTTCGAGCCAAATCAGGACCACACAATTAGTAATAAAGAGAAAAAGTAATACATAACACATAATGCACACATACAACGATTTCACATCTATATCAACAATAAAACCATGACAAAACTTCAAAGCGCTATGGATACGTTGATGTCCCTTCAGCACAAGGCAAAGCAAGTTTATAATGGTCTCAAAAAACCGTCACATTTGTATTGCAAGCACCAAAGCAATTATTTATTCAAATAATATTATTCTTTTTAACTGATACAGTAAATTTGTTATGTGTATTTCAATTATATGTATTTTAATGAGAAACACGTATTAAAAAAAATGTTGCGTGGCAGGCGGAAATTTCCATAAATCATCTGAAAACTTTGGTAAATCTATAAGAAAAAATAACCAGTAACACCATCTGAATATTTCGGGTTACACCTAACTTCAGCAAAAACAAACCCAACGTCACTGACCATATTTACACCATTGAGCACGCACAGCAGCACACTATTCCTTTTTTTTTTTAAAAGTAGGAATACTAATAATAATAATAATAATAATAATAATAATAATATTATTATTATTATTATTATTATTATTATTATTATTATTATTATTATTATTAAATAAATAAATAAATAAATTACAGATTTAACTAAATAACTATACTACTACTACTACTACTACTACTACTACTACTACTACTACTACTACTACTACTACTACTACTAGCGAAGTTGTGGTCTTGATTTTGTGGTCCTGATTCGGCTCTTTGCAGTCCGCTGGACTCTGTAAGCAATGAATAACTAATTAGCTAATAATTTAACTCTGATCTCGAGTTGTCTTGATTTTGTGGTCCTGATTCGGCTCTTTGCAGTCGCTGGACCCTGTAAGCAATGAATAACTAACTAACTATTAATTTAACTCTGATCTCGAGTTATAAAAAAAATTCGCTTAGCCTACTCGTTCTTCACCGGAAATTTAAAGATTCAAATATTATAAAGTATAGACCTAGCCTAAATATTATTAATTAGAATAGATATAGTTTATACATTTATTTACGTATAAAACAAACAATACAGGTCTAAAAATTATATTCAGCTAGTGAGCTTCTTCGCTGCGCTAAGATTGACTTATAATAATTCTATAATGTAGATTAAGCTAACAGTGTCTACTTGGTTCTAGGCAGGAAATGGGGAATGTTATTATTAGCCAACTGCTGAGAACTAACAAAATGCAAATCAAGGAACGCAACTATTAAATATGGTCGATAATAACAAAGTATACGTTGCGAAATGCTAATCTGTATACATCGAACAGAATTAGAAGCAACAGCGATCATTTTTAATGTCAACTAGTCGTAGTCATGCAAGCATCATTTCGTAACACGTCGGAGAGCTTCGTTCGACTTCGGTGATTGCCTTTTTGGGCGAATGACTGGAACTAGGTTGGAAAAAACAAGTTTGCTGCCGGAGAAAATGGTGCTTTGGTGCAGACGAGTTGAAAGTAACAATTTCTTATAAATATCTTGGTACGGTGTTCACGAAAACTAAGTGTCTCGTCGGCTTTGTTGGAGGTCTGCAGAAAAGATAAAGGGTGTAATGGAAATCCTTAAATCATTGAGAAAAATTAACGTATAAAGTTAGATTATATTCTATAAACTCTTTGACGCGCAAATCAAACCCATCTTGACATATTCGGCGGAGGTATGGGGGTTGGAGGAACTGTGTCCTCAAATAGAAAAAGTGCATATTTTTGCTATGAAAAAATTAAAAATATCCCTCTGCATGCCTTCAACAAAATGCTTTGGTGGAACAGGCCAGCATTCCTTGTACACACGAACATTTTATAAAGTGTGTTAAACTGCCAAAATCAAGAGTGAGCCGACAGGCCTATGAAATGATGCTTGCACAACACGAACAATGTCATTTGAACTTTGTTTCTAAACTCAAAGGAATTTTATGTGAAAATGGGTTTGGCATTGTCTGGATTTCTCAAAGTGTTGGCCAAGAAGTATGTTTTACATAAGAATTTTATGACAGACTAATTGCCTGTTTCAGATAAAACTGGCACGCACAAATTTCAAGTTTAGATAAATATAGTGGATTTTATTCTTTCAAGAGTTTTTGTAAAGCTGAAAGGTACATAAATGTTATTACTAACAAATGACACCGAGATTCTCTAGTGAGATTCAGGATCAGAGCAACTGACCTCAGACTGCGGGTAACAAAACTGCTCGCATGTAAGGATGAAAATAAAATAAAATAAATAATGTAGCTAAATGTGTGGCAGAAACCTTAATTAGTAGACAGCGCCTCCTATTTGAAATGTATAGAAAAGCATTTATTATTTCTTTGTGTAATGAAAGATGTAACTGAGAAAATTAGAGATTGGTAACTCTGTCCCTTTTGAACAAATGCATGTGTGTGTGTGTGTGTGTGTGTGTGTGTGTGTGTGTTCTAAGTACACGGGAGTGCTCTTTTAGTGCATGGGAGTGCAGTTGTAGTGCATGGGAGTGCAGTTGTAGTGCATGGGAGTGCTTTTTAGGTACACGTGCACTACAGTTGCACTTCACGCAATTGCTCTTTTAGTGCATAGAAGTGAACTTGTAGTACATGGAAGTGCAGTTGTAGTGCAAATACACGATGTAGGAATTTCCCTCGACGATTAGGGTAAGGCACCCGCCTCGACGGGTAGGTTAAGGCACCCCTTCAAGAAAAGGGTTAAAGTCAGTGCTGCAACTAGCCCTGACCCTAACCCTTTTCTTAAACAGGTGCCTTAACCTACCCGTCGAGGCGGGTGCCTTACCCTAATCGTCGAGGCGGGTGCCTTACCCTAATCGTCGAGGAAAATTCCTTATCCTAACCGCGTTTTTGAACAAACTTGACCTAATTCGCCGCCTAAGGAGCGCGAAGTAGGTCAATTTACCCCATGTGACACCTCGTACACGCATGTGTGTGTGTGGGTGTGTGTGGTGTGTGTGTGTGTGTGTGTGTGTGGTAGAAGAATAAATTGAGTGTCTGTTTTGTTCACGCCGATTAAAAAAAATGTAATAACGCTTATATTATATTTTTAGGATACATTTTAGTCATATGCTGCATGCATAGATTGTAACATTCATATTTATAGATTTAAAATTAACATAGCTCATTATTATGAATGTTGAAATGTTCTTAAAATGTTTGTTAAATTGTTTTAAATCCTATCTAAGAGCTGTGTTGCCAAAGACGTTAAAAATCACATTATCAATTCTCTCTCTCTCTCTTTCTCTCTCTCTTTCTCTCTCTCTCTCTCTCTCTCTCTCTCTCTCTCTCTTTCTCTCTCTCTCTCTCTCTCTCTCTCTCTCTCTCTCTCTCTCTCTCTCTCTCGATGCCCACTTTCTCTCTCTATCCACCCTCTGTCTGTCTGTCTGTCTCTTTTCCCACGCCCTTTCTCTCATTCACTCCATCCCGCCCTCTCCCTTCTCTCTCTCTCTCTCTCTCTCTCTCTCTCTCTCTCTCCCTCTCTCTCTCTCTCTCTCTCTCTCTCTAAATTGTACCACCTGATTATTTCATATACATTGTTTGTTATGTATTGTGTAATTGCAACACCAATTTTGATTGATATATTTTTTGTACGCTGCATAATAGTTCTTATATTTATTTGTTTTGTCGTGTTATTATAGTTATTGTCTTGTCGTTGGCGTATTTGACTGAAAATCACATAATGTGAGTGTGAATGATATGGAAAACGATTGTAAGATTAGGTTCCCGCCTAAAATCTGCATCCTTGTTGTGAATACAAGCTCTCTCTTTCTCTCTCTCTCTCTCTCTCTCTCTCTCTCTCTCTCTCTCTCTCTCTCTCTCTCTCTCTCTCTCTCTTTCTCTCCACCATCATCTCCATCCATCCTCTTCTCGTTCCCCGGGATTGTCTTTTATGGTATTGATTAGTGTAATGAAACGAAGCGAGTTCCGTTGATCTCATTCTTAGTCCGTTTATCTTTCTCATATTTCGTTTACCTTTGTTTGTTTGTTTGGTTTTTCTTGTTTAGCTCAAAGCCCTAAGATTATAACGCATTTCTCTGAACTGCGTGCAAGCAATGCTCTTGCATTGTCTATGCCATGTTTGATCAATTATAAGTTCGCCCAAAAAAGGTTTGAAAGCACTTTTTACACGAGCTTGTTATCATGATGAGATTTAGGAAGTGAATACATTCCGCATGTTATGCGTTTAAAAAAAAGTATTTTGTTTTTTTTGTGTATACATTTTCTTGTATTCCTATTTCCATTTTAGTTAGATTTATCTTATTAGATTTTGTTTTCTTTTCAAATTTTGTCTTATAGTTTCTGTCTCTCTCTACTTCTTTTTGTTATGATGGTATAGTTCACAAGACGCCTTCGCAAAAGAAATATTTGTAGTAGAAATTTACAATTACCGTCCTTGTCGTTAGTCGTCGTCGACGTGGCTGTCTCCATCGTCGTCATCATCATCACCATCATTATCATCATCAACTTCAGATGTAAATTATCCCACTCACTCTCTCCTTAACGTTTCTTTCCTTTGACCTTCTCCTGCTTCAGACTCTCTCCTCTTAGCTTGTGTGTCTCCCTTTGTACTGCAATCCTCCTCCTCCTCTGCCCTTCTCCTCATTTTCTGATTTTGTCCTCCTCTTTCTGTCCTTTCTTTCTCTCCTCTTTCTTATAGCTCATTCTCCTCCTCTTCTTCTTCTTCTTCTTCTTCTTCTTCTTCTTCTTCTTCTTCTTCTTCTTCTTCTTCTTCTTCTTCTTCTTCTTCTTCTTCTTCTTCTTCGTCCTCCATCTCGGGTATTACTCCTCCTTTTCCTCCTCCTCATCCTCCTCTTTATTTACGACCTCCCTACTCTCCGCAAATCATCGATTTCACATTGTAAGGGACAGTTCTGGCGCTAACCGCCGGTCGCTAATAACCCGATCAAAGAAATTAATGAACCTTGGGGTCTCGCTTTCATTAGAAATGAGAGAGAGAGAGAGAGAGAGAGAGAGAGAGAGAGAGAGAGAGAGGTGGGTAAAACTGAAGGTGATGGGGGATTAGGAAGGGGTTGAGGGAGGTGTGGGAGTAAGAAATGGAGGAAAGAAGAAAGAGTAAAGAGAGGGAGAGAGAGAGCGAGTGAGAGAGAGAAAGAGAGAGAGAGAGAGAGAGAGAGAGAGAGAGAGAGAGAGAGAATCACAAAGAAGACGGTGAGACGTACGGAGAGAGGTAAAGGGAGAAATACAAAATATAGAGATACCTTTCTCTTCCTCCTCTCTCTAATCATCCTCATCACCATCCTCACCTTCATCCTCACCCTCATTACCCTCATCCTTCATCACCCTCATCATCACCACCTTCATCCTCATCACCCTCATACTCATCACCATCGTCCTCATCACCATCATCAAAATTTTCTTCTTTTTTTCCATCATCATCATCATCGTCATCATCGTCATCATCATCTTCTTCTTTTAATCACCATCCTCTTCATCATCATCATCATTTCTATCCACATCATCATCATCATCATCATCATCATCATCATCATCATCATCATCATCATCATCATCATCATCATCATCATCATCATCATCGCCATCATCATTTTCATCTTCTTCTTCTTTTCTTTACTGTGCAATGTGACTGTCTCCCTCTTTGTCTCTTCCTCTCCCCCCTCCTCCACCCTCTCCCTCCATCCTCATTGTCTGTGTCTCAACCTCTATTGGCCTAAGAAACTGCAAACACTTTGATTAAATGGCATTTAAGTGCGCGATACGTGATCAAAGCTCTCCTAAGAACGACATTCCTCCTTCCCGACATTTTTCCCCGTAGCGATGCTCATTGTTTTAGTATCAACGGCCATCAATTTCAGATCCTGTCGATGCGTTCGGAATGTTGGAGTGAAGGGGTTCTAACGGTTTTTTAAAAAAAATCTCTGTTTCGTTTTTTGTATGTAATTTTGCTTTCGTCTGTTTCTCCCCATCCCGACGTCTTTTTCCTTTAGGAAATGATGGACCTCAGCGACTTCGACCTTTGAAAAAAATGCTAATATAAATGATAATTGTAACATGCTAATAGTAGATGACGTGCTCACAGTGGTGAGGAAACGGGAACTCCGATGGTATGGCCACGTCACCATAGCATCAAGCCTTGCAAAGACCATCCTGCAAGGCACCGTGAGAAAAGGTAGAAGAAGAGGGAGACTGAAAAAGAGGTTGGGGGACAACATTCGAGAATGGACTGGCTTGACACTGAGCGAAGCCATGAGGGTTGCTGAGGACAGAGAAAGATGAAGTACGCTGGTTAAACGATCATCTGTGGTGCCCCAACGACTTTCGAGTTACGGGATAGGATAGGATAGGATAGGATAGGATAGGATAGGATAGTAGTTGAAGTTATTCTACAAAAGCATTGTAAATAAAGAATGAACATCGAAAAAATATTTTGTGAGTTGATGCAGAAATACAGTTTTTGATTTAAAAAAAAAAGTGAAATTCCAACTGAGAGTTTGACCTACCGACCGATCGACATCCGCCTTCTCTTCCCAATCATCATCATCGGGGGTGGCCTCGTGGCGCAGTGGATTAATGTCCGGTTCGCTATGCCGAAGGTCGCGGGTTCGATTCCCGCAAGGGACGAACATATGTGACTTAGGTACGAGACTATTGAGGTCACCAAGGGTTTTCTCCGGGCACTCCGGTTTCCTCACTCCCTTCAATAATGGTACTGGACGCAGTCAATATAAAATTTCAAAATTAAAAATTCGATTTTCTTTCCGTCTTCCAATAGCGATCTCCCTTCCTTTACACCATGTAAGTATGTATTTGTTGTGTGTGTATGTGTGTGTGTGTGTGTGTGTGTGTGTGTGTGTGAGGGTGGATGAGACAGGTGTACGTGTATGTTGGTACAGATCGGCGCGCTTTGAGCCTGATTGATTTTGGGAAAGGCGCGTATATAGCATCCAGTATTATATTATTATTATTATTATTATTATTATTATTATTATTATTATTATTATTATTATTATTATTATTATTATTATTATTATTATTATTATTATCATCATCAGCAGCAGCAGCAGCAGCATCAAGCTCATTAGATAATATCGTAGTTACGTCTCTTTGTTGAAAATTCCGTCAGTTCCCCTTTGATCTCGCCCAACTCTCTCTCTCTCTCTCTCTCTCTCTCTCTCTCTCTCTCTCTCTCTCTCTCTCTCCCTCCCTCTCTCTCTCTCTCTCTGTCAACAAAATACATAAAGCAGTCTGAACTCTCTCTGTCTCTGTCTGTCTCTCTTTTTCTCTGTCTCTTTCGGTCTGTCTATCTTTTGATTGGAAGATTGGACTTTTTCTAAGTAGTCTAAAATCTGTATCCCTTATAATAAAAAAAAGTTTCGAATGTTTCTGCGTGTGTTTGTGTGTCTCTCTCCCCTCCCTCCCTCTCTCTCTCTCTCTCTCTCTCTCTCTCTCTCTCTCTCTCTCTCTCTCTCTCTCTCTCTCTCTCTCTCTCTCTCTCCTCTCTCTCAGTCTATCTAGGCGTGCGTTTGTGTCGCAGTGTTTGAGAGTTAGTTTATGTGTTTTAAGGTTTATTGTACACTTGATGTTTGCACATAGTACTGTACTATGTTGTATGTGTGTTTGATGGTTGCATATAAGCAGATCTTTTAATGACTTTTTAATCATTTTTTAACCAACTCAAGAGCCGCTCAAAGCGCTGACCGATACAGGATATAACTCAAACCGACCGAGACGCCCACCCGCTGCCTTTGGGCGCATGGTCCGACGCCCGGACAACTTAGCAAAATCCTGAGCAGCCAGGGATGGGGGAGAAGGACCAAGTGCATGCTGGGTGTGTTCTTGTTACCGGCACTCACCCGTCTAGGACATGAGCGTCAGGATCTTTAAAGTCCGTTATGATGGAATGTATGCGACACACAGACTAGACCTCGGTTTATACTCTCATCCGAAGGAGTATTTGTTGTTGTACTTTTAGTGCTCATTTATGCTGTTGCGTGCAAGGATGGTGCGCCAAAGGCAAATTTCTGGGTTTTCATCGAGCAATAACGTTTATATTGTATTGTATTGTATTGTATTGTATTGTATTGTATTGTATTGTATCTCTCTCTCTCTCTCTCTCTCTCTCTCTGTGCTCTCTCTCTCTCTTTCACCTTTTATTTTCTTTACCACCCACCCCGCCCTCACATCGCTCCTTTCCCTCCTCCCACCTCCACCCCCTTCCCCTCAATCCTCTCCGCCCATTCGCTCTTTGTCCTAGGTGTAAGATAACGCAAAGCGATTCTGGCAACAAGAAAATCCAATCGCGATACGCGAAAAACCGAGTAGTTAGGCTTTAGGTCCCGCGTCGGTCCAACAATGATGGTAAGAGACTCCCCATATTCTTCACTGAACAATACCGGAAGAGACCCAGAGAGGGAAAAACAAGGATACAGGGATCCCGGGAACGCCGCCCCGCCATAGTCAGATTAACGTAGAGTAGTTGGCAGAGCGCTTGTTCCCCACCCTGTCACTGATAGCCTTGTTTAATGGGGTTGGTCTGGTGACACAGTCGCCGATTTCGTATGCCGAGGTCTAATGCAAGTACCAGTGTACTCTGGTCACTGAGGGTTTTTTCCAGGTACTACAGTTTCCTTCCTCCTTTCAATAATGCTATTGGATGCTGGCAATTTAAAATTTCAACCATAGCAACAAAATCGAGTTTCTTTCCATTTTCTAATAGGGATTTCCCCGCCTTTACACTACAAGTTTGAGATATGTGTATGTGTGCTTGCTGTGTTTGTCAAAGGGGGTGTTAAATGTGAACATTATATTGTTACAGATCGCCGTACTTCGAACCTGATAGGTGATTTGGGTCAAAGCGCGTATTTGTCACGTGGGATTTATGGGCTCTGCACAATGGAATTATGGACCCTCACGTTTATTCGGTGGGAACTGCTAGTACGTCACCCTATGAATTACTTTAATAAATTTATTTGTTTAGCTCGTTCTGTGTTAAGGTTGGGGTACAGAAATAGATAGAAAAATGGTAAGAGATTACTGTCACACTAGCTTTCACACGGCTATGAATCATATGTAGACCAGCCACTTGATAACAGTTAAAATCACACATTTATTTCTTCTACTCTATACAAGGTTCTCTAAGTACTAATCTAACTTAAAAAGTCTCAGTCACTGCTAATAGTTCGATCGCTGATAGTCTAGGCAGCTGTTATATCTTCCTCGGGCACTTGCTATAATATCTCATGTAGATTTGGACTACTGTGGTCCGTTTTACAGTTTCTGAAGAGTTGGACTACTGTGGTCCTGTTATGATCAGTTTAAGTGCACTTTCGGAGATTACACTTAACTTTCTGATGGTGCGGTCGAAGTCCTTCTGTGAGGTAGCTTCTGGTACACCTTTGTCGTTGTGTAGTTGGGTTCCCTTGCCACGCTGTGGGGTCTGACAGGGTGTTTTTCAAGGTAGCTCTTTCCGACTTGTGCGGTAGAGTCTCCTCCTCCAACTTGTCGTTTCTGTGGAGTGGGTCGCACAGGATAGCTCGGGATAGCTCGCCTGCTCGTCTGTAATATAAGAGACGAAAGTCTGCACAACCCTGAATATTCGGTTTGTGCAGAGCGTCTCACTGAAAGCCAAGTAGCCCTCAGTGATAGCTCCACATCTCTATACATAAGCGACGAACATTCTGCTACTTCCGGGGTCCACTGGAATCTCACTCTAAATTCCTATACATACATAAATATCAATCGTGTCTAACTATACACATACAGAATTAATAATAATATAAACATTCAGTGGTACAGCCACTGGTCTGCAAACATACATATAAGTTAAACAACAGTGGTTCCGTATGGTATACAACATGGCGGCGCAACCGGTCGTGTTTCGGCTCTTCCACGTGGTACGGCAAATTCGGATTAATAATTCACATTTATGCATAGAAAATTCCACAAACATAATTTCAACAATAATATAAATATATCACGATGAAACAGAAGGGTGTTCATTTACCTGTTTGACAAGTTCAGGCCCGTGATGACTTGAGAGAATTCTAAGATTTCAAAGTCCTGCTTCCTGGTCTATGAGTGTAGAGATTTCTCTAGCTGTGGAAATGTTGACTCTACCTCGTCTCACACACGACTGATTCAAACTGTGTTAGGATCTGACACAGTAAAACTGCTCTACCCGCTAAGCTTGCTGGTCATTGGTTAAACGGTCCGATTCAGTCTGACTCTCTACTGTTACAATGACTACACATAGCTAACCAGTCAATGGGCAGGGTAAACTGCTCGGTTCATGACAGGCTCCCTCAACTGAAAAAAGGCGATGACTACTGGATTCGACCTTTTTCTACTACAGAGCCTAGTTTAACGCTGCACTATCCTAGGGTCCTATTTACAAACTAAGTAAGTTGCTCTACCTGAGCTGCAATGCTGTGCCAAGTAGCTATGGACACTAGTGACAGGGTTTTTATTGGGCGGGGACGAATTCTGGTGCTGTGGCCCTTAGTTGTGTTGGGTGGGCGACAGCTGCTGTGTCCTCCACGAGATGGCGACTGAGGTAGTCGGCTCCGTGGTTTTCTTTGCCGGGGATGTACTCGATCTGGAATGAGTACGCCTGAAGGGTGAGTGCCCATCGCATCAGGCGAGAGTTCAAAGACTTGGAGGCTGCCAGGAACGATAGTGGTTGATGGTCCACCTGAACTGTGAAGTGGGTCCCATACAGGTAGAGTTGGAATTTCTGTATGGCCCAGACTAGTCCAAGACATTCTTTCTCCGACGTGGCGTAGTGGGTCTCGGCGGGTCTCAATTTTCTGCTGGCGTAGGCGACGGGGAATAGCGTCTCCGCATTCTTGGGGTCGCGCTGTAGCAGTACTGCTCCGAGGCCTAAGTCGCTTGCGTCGGTGCGAAGAACGAATGGCTGAGTCAAATCGGGTAGGTGGAGTACTGGCGCCGATGTCATTCTGTCCTTGAGTGTTTGGAATGCTGTCTCGCATTCGGCTGTCCATACAACTTTGTCCGGGGCGATTTTCCGGGTTCCATTTGTCAGTGGTACGGCGATGCTGTTGTAGTTGGGGATGAACTTCTGGTAGAAGCCGCAGAGTCCTAGAAACGACTGCACTTCCTTCTTGGTCTTGGGCCTAGGCGCGTCGAGTAGGCGTTTCACCGTCTTTTCTACCGGTCGCAGGCTTCCTTGACTGATGGTGTGTCCCAGAAATTCTAGCTCTGTGAATCCAATCTGACATTTGGTGGGTCTTGCCGTTAATCCTGTGTCTCTGAGGCGTGCGAGTAGTTGTTGTAGGAGCGTGACATGTTCCTCCCACGTAGGCGTAGCGATGAGGATGTTGTCCATAAACGAGTGTAGGTGCTCGCTGCTCAGGGGTGCCAGGAGTTTCCGCATCATTGCGCTGAAGATGCTGGGTGCGTTGTGGAGTCCGAATGGAAGCACGTTGAATTCGAAGTGTCCTTCCATAGTGCTGAAAGCTAGGTACTTTCGGACTTGTGGTTGTACTGGTATCTGGTAGTAACCTTTGCTGAGGTCGATGCGTGAGAAGTACTTCGCTCGCTGTAGCTTGGCAAATAGGTCTGTCTGGTCCGGGAGTGGCTCTGGCTGGAACTGCGTTACCGCATTCAGGAGTCTGAAGTCGATGCACAGTCGATGCTCTCCGTTGGGTTTTCGCAACAATACCGTGCCTGCGCTGTAGGGTGAAGTAGACTCTGAGATGATTCCGGCTGCCAGTAAGGTGTCTATCTCTTCCTTGATGGCTCGCTGCTGAGACAGTGGCATCGGGTAGAGCTTCTGGCGGACGGGTGTTGGGTCGGTCACCGTTAAGGTTACTTCGACGAGGTCTGTCCTCCCTGGTCGGTCTGTGAGCACAGTCTGATGTTGTCGAATGACCTGTAGTACTTGCTGTCGTTGTTTAGCGGCTAGGTCTCCGTTGAGTATCACGTCTTTGTAGGTTTCTTTGGAGTGCAGGGGATACTCTACTGCATTGGTCTCCATGCTTTCTCCTTCTTCCGCGATGGCGATGGCTAGCAAGTTGTGAGTGCTGGGGGTCGCTGGTCGGTCCGTATACTTCTTGAGGAGATTAATGTGGTGGTATCGGGCTCTCCCGTTCACCTCTACTTGGTAGACTGTCTTGGATTTCTTGGCAGTCACCCGGTACGGTCCTCTCCAAGCGATGTCCAGCTTGTTGGTTCCACTTGGAAGTAAGAGTAGCACTTGATCGCCGACTTGCAGTTCTCTGTCCTTCGCGTGGCGGTTGTAGTACTTCGCCTGACGGGCTCTTGCCTTCTTCAGTGCTTCACCAGCTTTCTTCCACGTTGCTTTGAGGGTTTCCTGCAGGTCTGCGACGTACTTGGTGGCACCTCTTGGTGTGTCGTCTATCTTGGCCTCCGTCCAACTTCTGCGTAGGGCTTCTAGCGGTCCTGCTAGAGGTCTGCCGAAAAGCAAAGTTGACGGGGTGTAGCCTGTGGCTGCATGGGGCGTTTCTCTATACGCGAACACTGCCGCGTTCACGTAGGTGTCCCACGCTTCTGGATTGTCGTCGGCGACTTTCCTGAGGATGGTGAGAAGGGTTCCATTCAGTCTTTCTACTTGTCCGTTGCTGGCTGGGTGGTATGGTGGTGTGCGAATGTGATGAACTTGTATCAACTCGAACACGTCTTGCATCAGGGCCGGTGAACTGAGATCCGTTGTCCGTTCTAATGCTGTCCGGGAATCCGACTCTGGTAAAGATGGCGATGAGTGCATCTGCGATCTTCTTGGTGTCGATCGCTGGCAACGGGACTGCTTCGCACCACATCGTACATGCGTCGACGAGTGTGAGTAGAAATCTGTTCCGCTTCTTGGTCATGGGCAGTGGTCCTACTATGTCTACTGAGACTTGCTGGAATGGCACGCCGACTACTACCGATGGTCCTAAGGTAACTGGTACGGTGTGATGTCGCGGGGAATATCGTTGACATTGGTGGCAAGATTTCACGTAGCGCTTGACATCCTCCGTGATTCCTGGCCAATAGTAGTGTGCGCTGATTCTCTGCACTGTGGCTCCAATTCCCATGTGTCCGCTGAGTGGCATGCTGTGGCCTAGTTCTAGTACTTGGGCTCGAAGGGTGGCTGGTAGTACTAGTTGGGTGTGATCTCCATCTCCTTGTCGATGTAGAACTCCCTCTTCCATGTAGAAGTCTCCCTTGTGCGGGGGTGTGTGCGCCTTGGGTAGCTTCTGGAAGCACTTCGCTATCGAGGTGTCTTCTTTCTGTGCTGTTTTGATCTCTTCGAGTCCTGGATTCGGAGCGAACTCGGGCTGGGGTGGTTGGGTTTTAGCTTGGGCCCTGGTTTGCACTGCAGCTATCTCTACAGTTTTGGGGGGCGTGCCTAAGAACACATACCTACAACCTAGCACTAGATCATACAGGGGTTTCTGTAAAACAGCTGCTTGGATTCGTCCTGTGACGTACCTACTCTCTACTTCGATCCAAGCTATTGGGCAAGTAGTCGTCGGTTTCGTCAAGTCTGCTCCTTGTAAGTCGACTGTCTTGTCTGTCAAGTCCGCGCGCGATACAAGAGATTCGCTAACTATCGCGTCGTATGATAGACCTGTGTCATACAGACAGTTCGCTTCTTTTCCGTTGACCTTGACCGTGTCTGTCACCGATGGGTGATCTCCGATCGTGTGTGGCTTGTTACCGCTACTTTGAGTTAGAACTCTGTGCGCTGGCCGGCTTTCGCGCTCTTCCCTACGTTGTGCGGCCAACTTGAAACATTCTGCGATGGAGTGATTGTTTCTGTTGCAGAACGAACAATACCGTCTCTGTTCTGCGGGACCTCTTTTCCCGAATTCCGTGTTGGGTCCTTTATTTTGCCCAGGTCTGGGGTTATTCGGCTTATTCGCGGTGCGCTCTTCTCGGTTAGGGCTTCGTTTCTGTGCCTCTTTCCCGTTAGGCTTTAGGTCTCGCCTGAAGCTCTTGGCTTCTCCGTGTGCGGCCACGTACCTATCTGCGACCTTGACCAGATCTTCCAGTCTTTCCGCGCCCTGCTCTACTGAGAATGTCCTCAGCTCGGGGGTCATGGTTTCCCGTAGCTGTTCCCATACTAACAGTTCTGTCAGTCCATCATACGTCTTAGCCGTGGCTGACTGGCTAATCCACTTATCCAGCGTTGTGGACAACCGATCCGCGAACTGCGCATAGCTCTCTCCTTTCACTCTCCGATTGGTGCGGAACTTTTGCCGGTAGCATTCTCCTGTCAGTTCGAATCCCGTTAGGAGTGCCTCTTTTACTTGGTGATAGTCAGTCACTCTGTCAGTCGGTAGCTTACTGTAGATGTCATAAGCCTTTCCTCTAAGCCCTTGACTAAGCTTAAAAGACCAATGAGTGGGATCTAGTTTATACTCTGTTGCTAGACGCTCAAACCTAGTCAGATAGAGATCTAGACCTTCTTCTCTCTCATTGAATGTTCCCAGTGGGAATGACATTCCTTGTACAGGGTTGGATGCTACCTCTAGCTGATCTGAGTGGGGAGGGGTTGAGGAAGAACTTGAAGCTCCTGATCCCAATCTTCTTAGCTCTAACTCATGCTGTCTTTCTGTTTCCTTTTCTGCCCTCTCTTTTTCTTTTTCTGCCCGCTCATACTCCCATCTCCTAACTTCTGCTTCTCTCTCTGCTGCTAATGCTGCTTTCTTCTGTTCTCCTTCTAATTCTAATTTCTTCTGCTCTGCTTCTAATTTCTTCTGCTCTGCTTCTAGTTCTGCTTTTCTCTGTTCTGCTTCGAGTTTCTTCGCCTCTCTCTCTGCTGCTCTCTCTGCCTTAGCTTCCTGTTTCTCTACCTCTGCATTGATATACGCAATTAGGTCTGCCCCTGCTAAGTGTAAAGCTTCTCCTAGTTCCTTGAAACGCAATCTCAAGGCCACTGGGTCCGACATTGTCAAACGTGTCTATGAACAACCCCTGAATCACGTGGAATACCAAAACACTAGCAATATTGCAAGTCAATAACAACAATGCAAAGACAATAAAATTCGCAATCAATAATAGAATAAAACAAGAGTCAAATGGCATACAACAGTTATTTAAGCAAAACCTGCAAAAGAACAATGCAACATACAGGCACCAAAAGAATTGAAGCAAAAAAGTTTTTAACTAAAGAACAGTGCACCCAAACTGAGTCAATGTTATACCCTTACACTATTCTAAGTTATTCTACTTCTACTGTTATCTAATTTTATTGTACTTAGGTCCGGTTATACCCAATTCCTATTATACACAGATCCTAGCTAGGCTCGCCAATTAAAGTGTCACGTGGGATTTATGGGCTCTGCACAATGGAATTATGGACCCTCACGTTTATTCGGTGGGAACTGCTAGTACGTCACCCTATGAATTACTTTAATAAATTTATTTGTTTAGCTCGTTCTGTGTTAAGGTTGGGGTACAGAAATAGATAGAAAAATGGTAAGAGATTACTGTCACACTAGCTTTCACACGGCTATGAATCATATGTAGACCAGCCACTTGATAACAGTTAAAATCACACATTTATTTCTTCTACTCTATACAAGGTTCTCTAAGTACTAATCTAACTTAAAAAGTCTCAGTCACTGCTAATAGTTCGATCGCTGATAGTCTAGGCAGCTGTTATATCTTCCTCGGGCACTTGCTATAATATCTCATGTAGATTTGGACTACTGTGGTCCGTTTTACAGTTTCTGAAGAGTTGGACTACTGTGGTCCTGTTATGATCAGTTTAAGTGCACTTTCGGAGATTACACTTAACTTTCTGATGGTGCGGTCGAAGTCCTTCTGTGAGGTAGCTTCTGGTACACCTTTGTCGTTGTGTAGTTGGGTTCCCTTGCCACGCTGTGGGGTCTGACAGGGTGTTTTTTCAAGGTAGCTCTTTCCGACTTGTGCGGTAGAGTCTCCTCAACCAACTAGTCGTTTCTGTGGAGTGGGGTGCACAGGATAGCTCGGGATAGCTCGCCTGCTCGTCTGTAATATAAGAGACGAAATTCTGCACAACCCTGAATAATCGGTTTGTGCAGAGCGTCTCACTGAAAGCCAAGTAGCCCTCAGTGATAGCTCCACATCTCTATACATAAGCGACGAACATTCTGCTACTTCCGGGGTCCACTGGAATCTCACTCTAAATTCCTATACATACATAAATATCAATCGTGTCTAACTATACACATACAGAATTAATAATAATATAAACATTCAGTGGTACAGCCACTGGTCTGCAAACATACATATAAGTTAAACAACAGTGGTTCCGTATGGTATACAACATGGCGGCGCAACCGGTCGTGTTTCGCTCGTGGTCGGCTCTTCCACGTGGTACGGCAAATTCGGATTAATAATTCACATTTATGCATAGCAAATTCCACAAAACATAATTTCAACAATAATATAAATATATCACGATGAAACAGAAGGGTGTTCATTTACCTGTTTGACAAGTTCAGGCCCGTGATGACTTGAGAGAATTCTAAGATTCTAAAGTCCTGCTTCCTGGTCTATGAGTGTAGAGATTTCTCTAGCTGTGGAGATGTTGACTCTACCTCGTCTCACACACGACTGATTCAAACTGTGTTAGGATCTGACACAGTCAAACTGCTCTACCCGCTGAGCCTGCTTCTGATTGGTTAAAACGGTCCGATTCAAAGCTCAAGTGTTGATTGAGTCACTACGCTGTGTGGGTCAGGCTCGCAGTGTGCTGTAATTGCTGCTGTGTAATACCTGACTCTCTACTGTTACAAAGACTACACATAGCTAACCAGTCAATGGGCAGGGTAAACTGCTCGGTTCATGACAGTATTGTACATCCGTTATTATTATTATTATTATTATTATTATTATTATTATTATTATTATTATTATTATTATTATTATTATTATTATTATTATTATTATTATTAAGTTTTAAAATTATTATGTCGAATCCCTTCCCTGCGGCTTGTTCATTTATCCAAAGCGCCACAAAAGGGTTTAGAATTTTATGTTGCTAAAAAACAACAAAAAATCGGTCGCTTGGATAGTTGTTTCGCGCGACAATAGCCCTTCAACACAGGTCGCTTGCTAAAGGGCTGCTACTCTGCCCACACAAAACCAAAATGGCGGCGAAAATGGCCAAGTTTGCTAGCAGGGTTGAATTTCTCTGCGAAATTTGGTAATAACATTTCTGTAAGGAACGTGGATTGTCAGTATTTACAGGGAGGTACTACTTTTTTTCTTCAGTTTTAGCTTCTTTTTTTATTTTTATAAAAATAAAAGACCACTAATAACGGAGTTTTTATTAACAATCGCACATTTGCCAGAAGTGTTTGACGTCATGTCGCCTAGTCGGCCAGCTTAAAACGGTTTCTCCTCAAGCAGAGAGACTGCGCGTGTATATGTGCGCGTATCTCTCTCTCTCTCTCTCTCTCTCTCTCTTCTCTCTCTCTCTCTCTCTCTCTTCTCTCTCTTCTCTTTCTTCCCACCCTCTCTTTTTTCTGTCATCACGCCCCACATACACACACGCTTGCCAAACCACTCACATCACAATCCAATTCTCCCTCTCCCCCACACCAAACCCCTTAATCCAACCTACACTCCGACACATCCTTGTCTTCAACAGACACACCAACAACAGCAAAGATAGGAGAAACACCACAACAACAGCATTACTAAAACACTACATACTACACACTAACTACTACAATAATAATAATAATAACTATAATAATAATAATAATAATAATAATAATAATAATAATAATAATAATAATAATAATAATAATAATAATAATCACAATAACTAATCTACCATCGCCACCACACACCACACCAGCAGCAACAATAAAATCCACAAATCGTTCGTGTGTGTGTGTGCCAGCTCTCTTCGCGAGTTGCTTTGAAAATGAGTTGCTTTGATCCCCTCATTTCCCACCACGTCACGACATACAACTTTACAGGATTTAAGAGATACAAGACACAAGATGATTCAGTGTCCTCATTTACAAAAGGACATTAGCCGTAGCTTAGCGACATTGTTCTTTTAAAAAAAAGGACATTTGACGTAACATAGCTAACTACTTCTCTAAAACCACACACCCACACTCACAGTATAAAAACCCATAGAAGATGACACTACAGTCGATAGAAAAGCCTTCGAAATCCGGCAGCTCGGAAGTGGCTAATTGTGGTCAAAGACGCCTCCGGTAGTATAGCAATCGAATCCATCCACTCTCGAGAGCAATTATTTTTTTTTAGACTCCGCTTCCGACATTTGAAGTAATGAATCCATGTCCGCTCTTCTCCCCGTTTAAGACCTCACTCATCTTCTTCTTCTTCTGTCATTTCTTTTAAAGCTTTATTCGTACATAGCGCAGCACGCCTCAAAGAGCTGCTCATGGCACAAGCTGACTTGTTTATTTATTTCTTTATTATCATCCCATCCCAGTGTATTGCGCTGCCTATAATAATAGGTTTATAATTGATCCTATCCTATCCTATCCTATCCTATCCCATCACTTGGAGGTCGTAGGGGCACCACAGATGATCGTTTAACCAGCGTACTCCATCTTTCCTGTCCTCAGCAACCCTGATGGTTTCGCTCAGTGTCAAACCAGTCCATTCTCGAATGTTGTCCTCCCACCTCTTTTTCGGTCTCCCTTTTCTTCTACCTCCTTGCACTGTGCCTTGCAGGATGGTCTTTGCAAGACCTGATGATCTGGTGACGTGGCGTGGCAATACCATCGGAATTTACGTTTTTTTTTTCCCACTGTGAGCAGGTCATACAAAACTCAGTGGTAACACTGAAGGCCCTCGATCAGCCGGTCATTGTACAGTAAAGGCTTATCACTTTTATTTTTTTTACGAATTATTGAATGTGTGTAGGAGTGAAAGACCAAAACGAACGCATGAATGACAATTTATTCAACTCGGCTAGGCTTGTATTGTAATATAGTAGACCACAAAACAAAACTATAGCATAGATCGATATTTTGAAGCACACTTATATTTGTTTAAAAAAAAAATCCAGAGTAATGACTGATTACAATAATAGCGTCATTGATTGACATTGGAAAGATAGTTTTTTTCGGTATCAGTTCTGTGAGGTATCTTAATATCACTCTTTTAAAATCTTCAGTTTGTTCAAAAAAAAATAGTTCATGCTCTGTGGGGTTCGGGCAAATAGATAGACCCAACGTTTCCCGGCGGTGATCGTAAGAGGCGACTAACAGGGGTGATGTTAGCACGGCATCACTGGGCGAAAGTCTTCTACACAGAAGTCACCGGCCAGGGCGGAGGAACCTCACGTTACTACAGGTTCAACGACCACGTGCTCAGGGCCAAGGCGAGCCACACTGTATTCGTGGATTTCGGCTGTGGCCAACAGCCTGGAGAGGATTGGGCCCTGCCAGGTCTTTTTTGCCCAAGACACAACACATGATGAGGCTATCCACTAATTCCATGCCGGATCGGTCGTCGCCCGGCTACACAAGGACCGCGCCTTCCGTTGGCCACCAGGACGGAGGTGAAAAGTATGCTACTGATGGACAAATTAGCAAGATCCGCACGAGAAACAACATCGTCATAGGAACCTGGAATGTCAGGACCCTAACTGCGGAAGGAAAATTAGAAGAACTGGCCCACGAGCTGGACCACTATCGATGGAACGTTCTAGGTATCAGCGAACTGCGCTGGAAAGGCCTAGGTGAAACAACGACTGACAAAGGCCACAAGCTCTATTTCAGCGGTAGAGATGACAGGCACGAACACGGCGTTGGATTCTTGGTCCACAAGAACATTCTAGCCACTGTCATGGGTTGCCGCCCAGTCTCCAGTAGACTCATTACCATCCGTCTGAGAGCAACCCCTTTCAACATTACCATCATCCAGGCCTATGCCCCAACATCAGACTATGAAGACAGCGAAGTGGAGGATTTTTATGAAAATATACAGGCGGTCCTTGACCAAGTGCCGAAGAAGGACATAGTCATAGTGCAAGGCGACTGGAATGCCAAGGTTGGCCAAGATGCGCACCACAACTGGGGAGACACATGCGGACCCCACTGCAACAACGAGACAAATGACAGGGGTCTGAGGCTATTGGAGTTTGCCAGATACAACAATCTGGTACTGGCAAACACGCTTGGTCTCCACAAAAAATCCAGACGATGGACATGGCACAGTCCCGGCGGGGAACATCACAACCAGATCGACTACATCATGGTCAAGAAACGCTTCAGATCAAGCATCAACATTGGCAGGACACGCACTTTTCCAGGAGCAGACATTGGAAGTGACCACGATCTCGTGATGATGTCTTTCCGGCTCCATTTGAAGAGAGTAAATACAGCAAAGTGCACTAGGCTGAAGTTCGACCTGGACAAACTGCAAGACCCGGAGGTGGCAAAAATATTTCAGGCCACAATTGGAGGGAAATTTGCACCACTGCTTATTTTGGGGGCAGGCGAAGTAGATGTCAACACCATGACCAATACCTTCAACTCAGCTGTAACAGATGCCGCCACTGAGATCCTTGGCAAGCACCGACCAAAGAAGAAGCCGTGGATCACACCTGAACTTTTGGATCTGTGTGATAAACGAAGAGAGTTAAAAAAGAAAAAGAACACCTCACAGGGAGCTGATGTCTACCGAAAAATCAACAATGACATCCGAAAAGGCATGCGCACAGCAAAGGAGAACTGGATAGAAGATCAATGCCAGGAAATAGAGAACAATCTGAACAAGAACAACAGCAAGAAGGCCTACCAGACTGTGAAGCGGCTGACAAGTGTTAAACAGCCCAAAGTCTCCACTATCCAAAGCAAGTCTGGCATTTGCCTTACAGAAGAACAAGAAGTCTTGGACAGATGGACAGAGTACTGCTCTGACCTTTACAACCATACACCAAATGGAGACCCATCAGTTCTAGCATGTCCCGAGAGCAGAGAAGAAGAAGAAATCCTCCCAATTCTCCGGGAAGAAGTTGAGGCAGCAGTGCAATCGCTGAAGAAAGGGAAGTCAGCGGGAGTGGACAACATACCAGCGGAACTGCTACAAGCAGGAGGAGAAGCGATGACTGATGCTCTCACCATTATCTGTAACAAGATCTGGCAGAGTGGGGAATGGCCTACACCATGGACCCAGTCGCTTGTCATCACTCTTCCCAAAAAAGGTAACCTTCAGGAGTGTGAAAATTACCGCACCATCAGCCTCATCAGCCATCCCAGCAAGGTCCTCCTGAAAATAATACTCAACAGGTTGAAACCACAAGCTGAACAAATCATAGCTGAAGAACAAGCAGGATTCATGGCAGGGCGAAGTACCACTGAACAGATTTTCAACCTCAGAATAATCTGTGAGAAATACCTACAGCACCAACAACATCTATATCATGTGTTCATAGACTTCAAGAAGGCATTTGACCGAGTCTGGCATGCAGCTCTATGGGCAACCATGAAAGTGTACAACATCAGCCCTAAAATTATAGAAGTCATCAAAAGCCTGTATGACAAGGCTACCAGTGCAGTCCTCCATAACAGCGTCATCGGGAACTGGTTCAGAACAACAATCGGTGTGCGTCAAGGATGCCTACTCTCTCCAACACTCTTCAACATCTTCCTAGAGCGCATCATGTCAGATGCTCTTGCAGATCACGAAGGCACAGTCAGCATAGGGGGCAGAGCAATCTCCAATCTTCGTTTTGCGGATGATATTGATGGATTGGCTGGAGAGGAACAAGAACTTGAACAGCTTGTACAGAGGCTTGACACCACCTCCAGAGCTTATGGAATGGAAATAAGTGCAGAGAAGACCAAAATGATGACCAACAACACCAATGGCATCAACACGGACATCAAAGTACAAGGCCAATCCCTCAACACAGTGCACAGCTTCAAATATTTAGGAGCCATTGTGTCAGACAATGGGTCTCGACAGGAAGTCCTCTCCAGGATCGCACAAACAACTGCTGCCCTGACAAGGTTGAAGCCCATTTGGAAAGACAGAACCATCAGTCTACATTCCAAAGTAAGACTGCTGCGCTCTCTGGTCATCTCCATCTTCCTATATGCTTGCGAAGCATGGACCCTCACAGCAGATCTCCAACGAAGAATACAAAGCATGGAGATGAGGTGCTACAGAAGACTTCTGTGCATTTCCTATACCCAACACATCACCAACGTTGAAGTCCGACAGACCATCACACAAGCCATTGGACAACACGATGACCTGCTCACAGTGGTGAAGAAACGGAAACTCCGATAGTATGGCCACGTCACCAGATCATCAGGCCTTGCAAAGACCATTCTGCAAGGCACAGTGCAAGGAGGTAGAAGAAGGGGGAGACCGAAAAAGAGGTGGGAGGACAACATTCGAGAATGGACTGGTTTGACACTGAGCGAAGCCATGAGGGCTGCTGAGGACAGAGAAAGATGGAGTATGCTGGTTAAGCGATCATCTGTGGTGCCCCTACGACCTTCGGGTTATGGGACAGGATAGGAGGATAGGATAGGAGGTAATAACGGTGTTTAATCGTTTCTTTTATTTCATTTTCTAGATGCATTGTATTGTATTGTATTGTATTGTATTGTATTGTATTGTATTGTATTGTATTGTATTGTATTGTGATGTCTTGCTCATCTTGCGCGAACAGGTCGCTCGTGCTGTAAGGTTGGTTCAATGTATTGGACCACTCTCAAACTAGTCAGAAATTAAGCTTATATCTTTTTGTATAGCCTGGACATTCTATAGGTAAATTCAGTCCACAGACGAATATATATCTCTCTCTCTCTCTCTCTCTCTCTCTCTCTCTCTCTCTCTCTCTCTATATATATATATATATATATATATATATATATATATATATATATATATATATATATAAATATAATATATATATATATATATATACTGCATACTCTATTATATCTATTTTTAATTCCAGTTTGCTATCGATTTCTTCAACAAAATGCTTAAAAGGCTTTTGGAAGGCAAGAGAGGCCAGTTGAATGCTAGGCTGTCGCGCAGCTGATCATAAGCTTGAAATATCTGATATCAAGTGTATCAGTTACTGTAGCGACTTATACACGCTTGTGTAAATGGATGGTGATCGGGGTCCTTATACAACGCAATAGTAGCATGCTCAGTGCGGTGAAAAAAATGGAAGGTGGGGGGGGGGGGGGAGGGCCTAGGGCAAACTGCTTAAACGCTTAATGCTGACATGCCACATGCTGTCACGTGGACTTTGTGTATAATATATTTTTAGTTGAGACCACTTACCGACAGTGAAATTGATTAATTTCTGATTGATATGTTTTACAAAAAGGTTTTGTGTTGTGGTTGTTTAAAAACTAATTGCATTGTCAGAGCGTTGTGGCCAAGTGGGCTAAGGCGGGATTAACTTGCCTTGTCCACAAGCCAGAAACCAATGGCGCCTGACAGGTGTGGGTTCGAGCCAGCATCTGGGCGTTATGTTTCTCCGAATATTATTTACTTTCGACTCAGGAACGTCTCGGGGGTTTTTGTCCGGGTACTCCGGTTTGCTCCCCCAGCAAAAATTTCACAAAAAAATCACAAATAATGTTAGGTAGGTAGGGTTTGGGCGCGCCACTGTTGCGACTACGCCTTCCCCAGAAAGGGATAATAAACTGCAGCAAAACAAAAGACGAGCAGGCACCGTTGGCCCGAAGCAGAAGGAAGACCATTAAGAGTCCACCCTGACATTCGGCCTGCAGTGGAGCATCTAGCACTGAGCTACAGCAGAAGACACCACCGCAACACCGCTCATCGACTAGAAAGTCCATAGAAACCGTGCACCAAAACTGCTCTAGACGGACATCAATAGTCCACTGTTCCAGAAAACTGAACAGTTGGACAGAAAGCACTATTAGCACTAATAATAATAATAATAATAATAATAATAATAATAATAATAATAATAATAATAATAATAATAATAAGCAGCTGCATAGACCTATCAAGGAGCAACTATTCAAAGTGATATTTGGACATTTAAGTTAGTATTGTGATTAGAAGATTATGTATAGAGTAGAGGAAATAAATGTGTGATATTTACTGTTATCAAGTGGCTGGACTACCTATGTTTCATAGCCGTGTGAGAGCTAGTGTGTCAGTGAATCTTTTACCATTTTCTCCCTAGCTCTGTAACCCCATCCTAACACAGACCGAGCTAAACTTATAAATGTATTAAGATTAGTCACCGGGCGATTAACTAGCCGATCCCCACAGACGAAAGACGAGTACACGTACACACACACACACACACGCACACAAGCTCACACAAATACACATTGGATAGCACTGTGTTCGTTGTTGCGGAATGGATTTCGCGACCATAAACAAATCACGTAAGCTTAATAAGGTTGTTTGTTAACTGCGTTGTGCACTATTAACAACAGCCTTCTGCATTTTTATTTTTTTTAAGTTACGCATTTTTAAAAAAATAAAGAGTGTAACACCGTTCCTGCAACTGACCCCCGGATGCATATTATATCGAACACAGTGCGACCGCTTGAATGTTAATTTCTTTATTTTAATGATTCATGTTTATTATGGCTTTTCCAGGGTAGCTTACATACTAAATCACACGCACTTTTGTTCACTTGCGCCTGCACGCACCCACGCCCTTCCACCCACATCCACCCTAAAACTTTGTCTCTATCTCCCTCTCCCTCTGTCTCTCTCCCTCCCTCTCTGTCTCTGTCTGTCTGTCTCTCTCTCACATATAGACACACACAGTCATTCAATGTGGTTATAAATGGAACAGAAGTTAATTTGTGTTGGATACCATCACAGTCTGGTTTTATCGTTAATGAC
Organism: Oncomelania hupensis; assembly: GCA_036898135.1. NCBI lineage: Eukaryota > Metazoa > Mollusca > Gastropoda > Littorinimorpha > Pomatiopsidae > Oncomelania > Oncomelania hupensis. The sequence continues at coordinate 71,130,422 of CM072515.1, forward strand.
TAGGCAGATGGAGAGGCAAAGAAATGTGCTTTGAGCTCGAATTCGGTTACTGTTCGCATATCTTTATCTACGACTAGTGGTTTTTGTACCCTGGCAAGCCAGGGTACACAGGTTGCTGTTTAAAATGTAGACAGAGAGGCAACTGTTGTCTGCGAGTTTCATTTGGACGATGATACCTCCCCATATCCCCCTTGATACCTCACCATACCCCCCCCCCTGATATCTCCCCGTCCCCCCCCCCCCCCATGATGCCTCACCATACCCCCTTGATACCTCCCCGAACCCACTTGATACCTCCCTATACCCCCTTGATACCTTCCGTACCCCCCCT
>CM072515.1:71133252-71134252 GCA_036898135.1 Oncomelania hupensis
GACATGATGGGGGTATGGGTGGGTTTGGCACTAACCTTCTTTGACATGAGCGTCATGATCTTTAAATCCTTAGGGATGTTCTGGCCAAAAGCATGACGTTCTCTCATTCTGGACGCCGTTTCCGTGTACCCAAGAGTTCCACTGTCCGAATCAGATCTAGCTTTGTCCCCCAAATCCATCCAACTATTTTTAAAAAAAAACCGAATGAATAGAAGTGTGTCATGTTGTGGGTGTTTGTTTGGGAGGTTTTGTATTGTGTGCATGTGTGTGTTGGATTGGTTTAAATTTGTCTCCCTTCTAACTGTTTTTAATTGGGGATTCTGTGTATTTTATTATTGTTGCCTGTGGCTTCATTATAGTCTATGCATTTTTTAACATTTACTGAGTGAATGTTTGTAATTGTATTTTCATACACATTTGTTGTTGTAGTACTGTCAGCAAAGCATGTCTTAATTTGTCTGTTTGAGATAATAAAGTATTCTTGAATCTTGAATCTTGAAAGTCCGGGCAATGGAATGTGTGCGGGCACAGCCAGTCCTCAGGTTTAATAACTCTCATCCGAATGCGTAGGGCGGACTTCATTACATTAGGGTCATGTTAAATATTATTATCAAATTATACTAAATGCATAAACACCCATCCCTCCACCGCCGCCACCCCTTCCCTCCTCTCCCACTCCCTCCCCCCCCTCCCCCTTCGCCGCAACTCCCCCCTCCCCTTCGAGTCCAATCCCCGACGCCTCATCTCACATCTATTGACCGAACTACTATACATGATCTTGCGGTTTAATGTTGAAACCATATTTTTTAATGTCAATGAAGAAAAAAAAAACATGTCCAAAATATGCTCATAGTTTTAGCATTAATTTTAAACAATCCCGTGAACCCAGATGCATCTAAGATAGAATTCAGCGCGGCAGCTTTGATCCAAATTGGCCGAAGACGGATGAATTTCTGTAAAACAAGGGGACAGAATGGTTTTGTTTTCCCGAAGCTAATTA
>CM072515.1:71134752-71224752 GCA_036898135.1 Oncomelania hupensis
ACATCAGCCCTAAAATTATAGTAAGTCATCAAAAGCCTGTATGCAAGGCTACCAGTGCAGTCCTCCATAACAGCGTCATCGAGGAACTGGTTCAGAACAACAATCGGTGTGCGTCAAGGATGCCTACTCTCTCCAACACTCTTCAACATCTTCCTAGAGCGCATCATGTCAGATGCTCTTGCAGATCACGAAGGCACAGTCAGCATAGGGGGCAGAGCAATCTCCAATCTTCGTTTTGCGGATGATATTGATGGATTGGCTGGAGAGGAACAAGAACTTGAACAGCTTGTACAGAGGCTTGACACCACCTCCAGAGCTTATGGAATGGAAATAAGTGCAGAGAAGACCAAAATGATGACCAACAACACCAATGGCATCAACACGGACATCAAAGTACAAGGCCAATCCCTCAACACAGTGCACAGCTTCAAATATTTAGGAGCCATTGTGTCAGACAATGGGTCTCGACAGGAAGTCCTCTCCAGGATCGCACAAACAACTGCTGCCCTGACAAGGTTGAAGCCCATTTGGAAAGACAGAACCATCAGTCTACATTCCAAAGTAAGACTGCTGCGCTCTCTGGTCATCTCCATCTTCCTATATGCTTGCGAAGCATGGACCCTCACAGCAGATCTCCAACGAAGAATACAAAGCATGGAGATGAGGTGCTACAGAAGACTTCTGTGCATTTCCTATACCCAACACATCACCAACGTTGAAGTCCGACAGACCATCACACAAGCCATTGGACAACACGATGACCTGCTCACAGTGGTGAAGAAACGGAAACTCCGATGGTATGGCCACGTCACCAGATCATCAGGCCTTGCAAAGACCATTCTGCAAGGCACAGTGCAAGGAGGTAGAAGAAGGGGGAGACCGAAAAAGAGGTGGGAGGACAACATTCGAGAATGGACTGGTTTGACACTGAGCGAAGCCATGAGGGCTGCTGAGGACAGAGAAAGATGGAGTATGCTGGTTAAGCGATCATCTGTGGTGCCCCTACGACCTTCGGGTTATGGGAAGGATAGGAGGATAGGATAGGAAGGTAATAACGTGTTTAATCGTTTCTTTTATTTCATTTTCTAGATGCATTGTATTGTATTGTATTGTATTGTATTGTATTGTATTGTATTGTATTGTATTGTATTGTATTGTGATGTCTTGCTCATCTTGCGCGAACAGGTCGCTCGTGCTGTAAGGTTGGTTCAATGTATTGGACCACTCTCAAACTAGTCAGAAATTAAGCTTATATCTTTTTGTATAGCCTGGACATTCTATAGGTAAATTCAGTCCACAGACGAATATATATCTCTCTCTCTCTCTCTCTCTCTCTCTCTCTCTCTCTCTCTCTATATATATATATATATATATATATATATATATATATATATATATATATATATATATATATATATATATATATATATATATATATATATATACTGCATACTCTATTATATCTATTTTTAATTCCAGTTTGCTATCGATTTCTTCAACAAAATGCTTAAAAGGCTTTTGGAAGGCAAGAGAGGCCAGTTGAATGCTAGGCTGTCGCGCAGCTGATCATAAGCTTGAAATATCTGATATCAAGTTTATCAGTTACTGTAGCGACTTATACACGCTTGTGTAAATGGATGGTGGTCGGGGTCCTTATACAACGCAATAGTAGCATGCTCAGTGCGGTGAAAAAAATGGAAGGTGGGGGGGGGGGGGGAGGTCAAACTGCTTAAACGCTTAATGCTGACATGCCACATGCTGTCACGTGGACTTTGTGTATAATATATTTTTAGTTGAGACCACTTACCGACAGTGAAATTGATTAAATTTGTGATTTATTTCTGATTGATATGTTTTACAAAAAAGTTGTGTGTTGTGGTTGTTTAAAAACTAATTTACATTGTCAGAGCGTTGTGGCCAAGTGGGCTAAGGCGGGACTAACTTGCCTTGTCCACAAGCCAGAAACCAATGGCGCCTGACAGGTGTGGGTTCGAGCCAGCATCTGGGCGTTATGTTTCTCCGAATATTATTTACTTTCGACTCGAAAACGTCTCGGGGGTTTTCTCCGGGTACTCCGGTTTGCTCCCCCAGCAAAAATTTCACAAAAAAAATCACAAATAATGTTAGGTAGGTAGGGTTTGGGCGCGCCACTGTTGCGACTACGCCTTCCCCAGAAAGGGATAATAAACTGCAGCCAAAAAAAAGACGAGCAGGCATCGTTGGCCCGAAGCAGAAGGAAGACCATTAAGAGTCCACCCTGACATTCGGCCTGCAGTGGAGCATCTAGCACTGAGCTACAGGAGAAGACACCACCGCAACACCGCTCATCGACTAGAAAGTCCATAGAAACCGTGCACCAAAACTGCTCTAGACGGACATCAATAGTCCACTGTTCCAGAAAACTGAACAGTTGGACAGAAAGCACTATTAGCACTAATAATAATAATAATAATAATAATAATAATAATAATAATAATAATAATAATAATAATAATAATAAGCAGCTGCATAGACCTATCAAGGAGCAACTATTCAAAGTGATATTTGGACATTTAAGTTAGTATTGTGATTATTAGAAGATTATGTATAGAGTAGAGGAAATAAATGTGTGATATTTACTGTTATCAAGTGGCTGGACTACCTATGTTTCATAGCCGTGTGAGAGCTAGTGTGTCAGTGAATCTTTTACCATTTTCTCCCTAGCTCTGTAAACCCCATCCTAACACAGACCGAGCTAAACTTATAAATGTATTAAGATTAGTCACCGGGCGATTAACTAGCCGATCCCCACAGACGAAAGACGAGTACACGTACACACACACACACACACGCACACAAGCTCACACAAATACACATTGGATAGCACTGTGTTCGTTGTTGCGGAATGGATTTCGCGACCATAAACAAATCACGTAAGCTTAATAAGGTTGTTTGTTAACTGCGTTGTGCACTATTAACAACAGCCTTCTGCATTTTTATTTTTTTTAAGTTACGCATTTTTAAAAAAATAAAGAGTGTAACACCGTTCCTGCAACTGACCCCCGGATGCATATTATATCGAACACAGTGCGACCGCTTGAATGTTAATTTCGTTTATTTTAATGATTCATGTTTATTATGGCTTTTCCAGGGTAGCTTACATACTAAATCACACGCACTTTTGTTCACTTGCGCCTGCACGCACCCACGCCCTTCCACCCACATCCACCCTACAAACTTTGTCTCTATCTCCCTCTCTCTCTGTCTCTCTCCCTCCCTCTCTGTCTCTGTCTGTCTGTCTCTCTCTCACATATAGACACACACAGTCATTCAATGTGGTTATAAATGGAACAGAAGTTAATTTGTGTTGGATACCATCACAGTCTGGTTTTATCGTTAATGACTAGGCAGATGGAGAGGCAAAGAAATGTGCTTTGAGCTCGAATTCGGTTACTGTTCGCATATCTTTATCTACGACTAGTGGTTTTTGTACCCTGGCAAGCCAGGGTACACAGGTTGCTGTTTAAAATGTAGACAGAGAGGCAACTGTTGTCTGCGAGTTTCATTTGGACGATGATACCTCCCCATATCCCCCTTGATACCTCACCATACCCCCGCCCCCCTGATATCTCCCCGTCCCCCCCCCCATGATGCCTCACCATACCCCCTTGATACCTCCCCGAACCCACTTGATACCTCCCTATACCCCCTTGATACCTTCCGTACCCCCCTTGTAACCTACCTGTACCCTCCTTGATACTTCCCCGTTGATCGTTTCGCAGGTATGGATGAAAGGAATCGACCATCACCATACCCCCTTATATATACCCGTATCCCCGTTATGCCTACCCATGCCCCTTTAAACCTACGCGTACCACTTCATTTAAATAATAAAAATAAAATAAAAAATAATAATAATAATAATAAATAATAATAATAATAATAATAGAATAATAAAATAAAATAATAATAAAATAAAATTTTATATAAATATATAATAATAATATAAATAAAATAATAATAATAATAATAATAATAATAATAATAATTATAATAATTATTATAATAATAATAATATAATAATAATAATAATAATAATAATAATAATAATAATAATAATAATAATAATAAATAAGTTAAAAGTAAAAAGCCTAAATTAAAAAGAAAAATATCCATATTGTAGTGAAAAAAAAAAACCATAAAAAATATGGCCCGCGAGAGATTTGAACTTGGGTCGCCTGCACGGTAGACGAATGTCTTAATAATAATAATAATAATAATAATAATAATAATAATAATAATAATAATAATAATAATAATAATAATAATAATAATAATAATAATAATAATAATAATATCGAATATAGAATAATACAAATAGAAATCATAAAAAACACCAAGGTTTTAAAATAAAATTCGATATAAGATATTATAATTATAATAATAATAATAATAATAATAATAATAATAATAATAATTATTATTATTATTATTATAATTATTATTATTATTATTATTATTAGTTTATAAATAATAATAATAATAATAATAAAAATAATAATAATAATAATAATATAAAAATAAGTTAAAAGCAAAAAGCCTAAATTAAAAAGAAAAATATCCATATTGTAGTGTAAAAGAAAAAAAAATAAACAACAACATGGCCTGCGGGAGGTTTGAACTTGGGTCACCTGGCACGATAGGCGAATGTCTTACTAAGTCAGCTATCAAGGCTTCGTATAAATATCATCAATTTTTTGGTCTATGTGGGAAAACATGCTGAAACCTCGATTCGATTTTTAATTAATCAAATTTAATTAGTTAAACACAAAATTTTGTAAGATTGGTGACCAGAGTGCAAAAGTGTTTTGAATGGAAATAAAACAAAATTTGAGGTATTACGAAACGGCACGTTCTTGACACGGGTTGAATGGAAACCGCGCGCGGAATGAGGCTATTGCAGTTTGTGGACATTTTGTTTATTTATTTATCTCAGAAACGGTTAAACGTTCGGTAAGGAAATGTCGGCTATAACGATTTCGCTGGTTTTGAGCACACAGCAGGCCGATCCGCAGCCGCCAGCACCTGCCCAGATCAGCGTCCATACCGGACAAACTTTATAGTAGAGGCGAAGAAGGACTTCCGGCTAAGCAATTTATATATATAGAAGGAAGCATTCAACAGAATAGGAAAAACATTGAAAGAAAATATAATTATTCACCCCCACGCTAGTTACATGTTAGTTTTTCAAGACCTGTTATAACATTAGCACTTAGAATTTTCTTAAACTCATTACGAACTAAATTGTTTGTTCGTGTACTTGCCCTTTTCCACTGGTTCATTTTCTGTGAGTGAGCGCCTTGAGCTGATTATGGTAAGGTATCGCGCTTTACAAAAGCAATAATAAAAATAATAAAAATAATAAAAATAATAATAATAATAATAATAATAATAATAATAATATAATAATAATAATAAATAAATAATAATAATAACAATAATAATAATAATAATAATAATAATAATAATAATAATAATAATAATAATAATAATAATAATAATAATAATAATAATAATAATTATTATTATTATTATTATTATTATTATTATTATTATTATTATTATTATGATAAATGCAACGATTTTGACTTTTTACTATCAGTGGAAATATGTTTAAAAAAAAATTAAGATACTAAATGATATACTTTTTAAATTTGCTTATCTGTTGAAAGATTTACGTCATTTTTTCTTTCTCCCAATGACTGTTGTTTGAAGTGTGTATAATCATAGGGGTATTAAAAAGAGAAAGAGAGAGAGAGACAGAGAGAGACAGAGACTGAGAGGCAGAGAGAGAGAGAGAGAGAGAGTCATTTAATTTTATTTGTAATGTAATTTTTTTCCCAGTTATTCCAGTTAATGAGTTGATTTGTTTAGTTAGTTATTTACATGTGTTTATTAATATGCTTACTTTTGTTATTTTCAATGACTAAATCACATAGGTGGATAATAGACAACACACACACAGCCACTCAAACTGAACTGTGACTGAGAATGTAACATGGATCATTAAAATGCGACTGGGCGTAGGTGAATTTGGATGTTGGATTTTGGAATTTGGAAGTTGATTCGTTCGACCCCCATGAGGACAAAAAATCAGGCAGCCATCTCAGCGAAGGCGCAAAAGCAGCGCCACCAAGGACAAGGGGGAGGGGGGAACAGGATCTTTAGTGCCTGACATGATGGGGGTATGGGTGGGTTTGGCACTAACCTTCTTTGACATGAGCGTCATGATCTTTAAATCCTTAGGGATGTTCTGGCCAAAAGCATGACGTTCTCTCATTCTGGACGCCGTTTCCGTGTACCCAAGAGTTCCACTGTCCGAATCAGATCTAGCTTTGTCCCCCAAATCCATCCAACTATTTTTAAAAAACGAATGAATAGAAGTGTGTCATGTTGTGGGTGTTTGTTTGGGAGGTTTTGTATTGTGTGCATGTGTGTGTTGGATTGGTTTAAATTTTGTCTCCCTTCTAACTGTTTTTAATTGGGGATTCTGTGTATTTTATTATTGTTGCATGTGGCTTCATTATAGTCTATGCATTTTTTAACATTTACTGAGTGAATGTTTGTAATTGTATTTTCATACACATTTGTTGTAGTACTGTCAGCAAAGCATGTCTTAATTTGTCTGTTTGAGATAATAAAGTATTCTTGAATCTTGAATCTTGAAAGTCCGGGCGATGGAATGTGTGCGAGCACAGCCAGTCCTCAGGTTTAATAACTCTCATCCGAATGAGTAGGGCGGAGTGCATTACATTAGGGTCATGTTAAATATTATTATCAAATTATACTAAATGCATACACACCCATCCCTCCACCGTCGCCACCCTTCCCCTCCTCTCCCACTCCCCTCCCACTCCCCTCCTCCCCGCCGCCACTCCCCCCTCCCCTTCGAGTCCAATCCCCGACCCCTCATCTCACATCTATTAACCGAACTACTATACATGATCTTGCGGTTTCATGTTGAAACCATTTTTAAAAAAATGTCAATGAAGAAAAAAAAACACATGTCCAAAATATGCTCATAGTTTTAGCATTAATTTTAAACAATCCCGTGAACCCAGATGCATCTAAGATAGAATTCAGCGCGGCAGCTTTGATCCAAATTGGCCGAAGACGGATGAATTTCTGTACAACAAGGGGACAGAAAGGTTTTGTTTTCCCGAAGCTAATTATTACGCAGCATGGAAAATTTGACGTGGATAAATGGTATGAGTATGAGAGTCCGCAGCGAAAGGGTATTTTCCGAGTTCGGTATAGTGTATGGCGAGGTTGCGAAGGTGTCTGCTGCTGTTGTGATTCAGTGTAGGATTTATTATTAAAGTAATCTAGTATGTTAATATGTGTGAGGCGTTGTTGTGGAGATGCGCTCTCCGTCTGTCTCTGTCTCTGTCTCTGTCTGTCTGTCTGTCTGTCTGTCTGTCTGTCTCTCTCTCTCTCTCTCTCTCTCTCTCTCTCTCTCTCTCTCTCTCTCTCTCTCTCTCTGTGTTTTGGAAACATAAATTTACATACATTTTATTAATAACGAAAGTTTATTTACGCTTCAAAGTCCGCCTTTTGTGTAAGAAGAAGAAGAAGAAGAAGACGAAGAAGAAGGCATTTGAGAACGAAGGAAAAACATTATTTACGCACTTTGTATATCTCCATTGAAACATCACAATACCTCATCACTCTTCTCAAGAAATTCAAATGCACAATTTTTATATTTTATTACAAACCAATTTCGATTTTGGGGTCGCTTTTTTTTGGCTTTAATTATTGTTTAACCATTTTTCTTGTGTGTTTGCTTTCTTGCTTTTTTTTCTTCTTCCAACGTCTGACGTCTTCCACAAAGGAATTGATGATTTCTTTGTTTTCGAGATCCGTTGTACTGTCAATGCAAATCAATGTTATTAATAATATTAATTTGCCTTGGATCTAAGCACAATGCTTGACGTCACGTTATTGTTAGAAAACTGATAAAATTATTATTATTATTATTATTATTATTATTATTATTATTATTATTATTATTATTATTATTATTATTATTATTATTATTATCACCATTATGACAGCAGTTGTATAATCTTTCTGAAAACTAATATAATACAATACCTGTTTGCAAGTGTTTATTACTATTTTAAAAAAATATTCTCCACAACGAAAACTCCGCCTTCATTTCTGCCTGGTTTTCTTGCTTAAGTCAGGTCGTCTCTTTCTCTCCTTGTTATTTGCATTGTAATTTCTTCCTGCTTTCACCCTCCATATAATTGTTTTGTGTTGTTTTGTTTCAACTTCTTCTGTGCTCTCTCTCTCTTTCTCTCTCTTCTCCCTCTCTCTTTCTCTCTCTTTTCCCTCTCTCGCTCTCTTCTCACTCTCTCTCTCTCTCTCTCTCTCTCTCTCTCTCTCTCTCTCTCTCTCTCTCTTGCAATGTTCATTCATTCATTCATTCATTCATTCATTCATTCATTCTTCTTCTTCTTCTTCTTCTTCTTCTTCTTCTTCTTCTTCTTCTTCTTTTCTTCTTCTTCTTCTTCTTCTTCTTCTTCTTCTTCTTCTTCATCATCTCCTCCTCCTCCTCCTTCTCCTCCTCCTACTCCTTCTTCTTCTTTGATCTGACAGAATAGAGACATCTTACCGTCATTGCTGCAACTCCGGCTGTTGAAGCTGATTGGGTTGTTATTACTGTTGTCATTGATGTTGTTGTCGTCGTTGTTGTTGTTGTTGATGATGATGGTGCTGCTGTTGTTGTCATCGTTGTTGTTGATGATGGTGATGATGATGCTGTTGTTGTTGCTGCTGCTGATTTCCTCAGAAGTTTAAATGCATTTGATGGGGATAAAATCGAACAGACTGTGTTCTGAGTCAGATCTTTTGTTGCCGAATAAAACACTAATCCTGAATGGAATAAGAACAAGAAGAAGAACAAGAACAAGAAGAACAAGGAGGACGATGAATATTAGGAGGAGGAGGAGGAGAAGGAGAAATATTAGGAGGAGGAGGAGAGTAGAAGAAGAAGAACAGTTGAGGGCAAGACCTAAAAACAAGAACGAAAGCAAGAAAAGAAAAACTTGAAGAACAAGATGACAACAATAAGAAAAAAAAAGAAGTAAGAAGACAAATTGATCTGATGTAACATTTGGCTGTAGGATTTGTTTTATAAAGAAGTTTTAAAAATAAAACTTATAACGTAGCCTTTTTGTATTTTAGCTGTAAAAGAAGATAATTCTCACAAGGAACCAAGACATTACTTTAAGCACACGATGTTGCAATGAAGTAGCTTAAAGGTACTAACCATTACTCCTCAATAGATAGAATCAATTTTTATCATTGACATGACTGAAAAAAATTGCTTACAACAAACAATAACTCTTCCGGAGGTAGGTATGCCTATATTTTTTCATTGAATACATTCCGTAGTTTGTGTACCAAGTAATAGCAACAACCATTGGCTAGCCAGCCAAAAGTCTGGAGCTAAAAATAGCAGGGACCAAGGCCGGTAAGAGACAGAACCCGTAAAAACAGATTGCTCGTAAGGGTTTTTCGTTCTAGGTTGATAAAACAGACACCCAGTCCCTACCCCGGCCAGACACCAACGACGCATTCTTCAAGCCGGGTGGTTAACTCAGAAATAGGGTCGATGTACCGTTAAAACAAGGAAATCATTCCCAATGAGACAAAAATGGAAAAATTCAAACTTTTGTTGGTTTGAGCAAGGAAAGCCCGCTGTTATCATAGTTTAATGTAACCACAATGCAATTGTTTGGGTAACCCCGCTTTCCGCCAAAAGTAAAGAAAGCCTTCGAATTGGGGACTTTTAATTTATCTTTCTCATGTAAGATGAGTCTTTTACAAAGGCACGCCTTTGCTTCACCGGGGCCACTTTTATCATACACATCAAACATTGCACAATAGGCTTCACGCAGAATGACGTAATTTTATGTGCCCTTTTTGGTAACTCAAAACATCTTCATATGCATCTGTTATACATAAGGGTATTTATATCTTTTTTGTGATCGGTACGAATTGAAATATAAATTAATTTGTGTTTTCTCCAAGATACAGGGTTTTAAAAAAAAAATTGAGTTTACATGACATCACATGAATCACATCTTCCTTCCTTTTTTTTCTTCCTCCCCTCCTTTCCTCCTTCACTCCTCCTTTTCTTCTTAAAAATGAAATTATCTGTACTTGAACGTGCGTGTACATACTACCACTCCGTTGTAGTTAAGCTGAAGAAGTGATTTTTGTAATTTATGTTTTGAAAATGGGCCTCTTTCCATCTTTGCAGGTTTGGCTGCAGAGCTTTGGCGATGACGAAGGCTTGCACATTCAGATTGACCTTCAAGGATTTGAAACGACTCACGGCTCACAACTTCCTTAAGTCGTTGCGGGTCTGCAGCCCAACTGCATTTGGGTACCGACTACGGACAGACTGAGGTGAGTTGATGATGATACGATAGTGATGATGATATGATGAGGATGATGATGAAAATGATTATAGATTTTATTATAGATGTTATTGCTGATGAAAATGATGATTATGGTATTTGTTGATGATCGTAATGATAATGATGATGATTTAATAGTAGTATAGTTGTTCTTAGTTGTTTTTTCTGTTGTTGTTGTTGTTGTTGTTTTTTGTTATGATGATGATGATTGTTTCTAGATTTTTTCTGCTTTGAAACTGCCTGGAATTTGTTACCACGTTCTCTCCGCCGCATACCGAATATTTTAAAGCAACCTCAAAGCTACTTTCTTTTAATGTCTTTTTGATTGTTCTGTTTCAAAATGCTTCTTCCATTTTGCCTCATCCATTTAGTTTGTGTGTGTGTGAGTGTGTGCGTGTGTGTGTGTGTACCTGTAAAACGGCTCGAATGAGGAACGAAATTTGCCTTTTTTAGTACAAAATGAGGTAATTTTGTCGTTCCCCGTTTGTCTGCCGTTCCTCATTTGTTCTAAGTACACGGGAGTGCTCTTTTAGTGCATGGGAGTGCAGTTGTAGTGCATGGGAGTGTTTTTAGTGCAAGGGAGTGCTCTATCCGGGACGGAGAACTTCCATCCGTTTTCGAATTTCCTCTGCTATAGAGCGCGAAGTAGGTCAAGTTTTGCTCAAAAAAAGTAGGTTTTAGAGCACAGTTTTCTCAAAAAGTTTGACCTAATTCCGCGCCTATAAGATAGGAACTAGGTCAAGTTTTGAACTTTCCTCGACGATTAGGGTAAGGCAGTGCCTCGACGATTAGGGTAAGGCACCCGTTCCACAAAAGGGTTAGGGTCAGGGCTAGTTGCAGCGCTGCAACTAGCCCTGACCCTAACCCTTTTCTTGAAGGGGTGTCTTACCCTAATCGTCGAGACGTGTGCCTTACCCCTAATCGTCGAGTAAATTTGCTTATCCTAGCCGTGTTTTTCAACAAACTAAGAGGCGCGAAGTAGGTAAAATTACCCCATTTTATACCTCGTACACGCATGTGTGTGTGTATGTGTGTGTGTGTGTGTTTGTTTGTGTGTACATATGCGGAGAATCACTTTGCTTATTACTGCCTCTCCCCAAGTCCCCTTTAATTTCTCCAGCTCTCAGTCATTCTCTATATATATTGTACTAATGTTTAATGAGTGTGTGAGTGCGTGAGGGCGCGCGTTGAACCGTTCCGATGCTACTACTACTACTACTACTACTACTACTACTACTACTTCTACTACTACTACTACTACTACTACTACTACTACTACTACTACTACTATCCTATTCTATCCTACCCTATCCCGTAACTCGGAGGTTGTAGGGGCACAAAAGATGATCGTTTAACCAGCGTACTTGTGATGGTGGGTCTATTGTTGCTGGGCTCTGCACAATGGAATGCTATTACCCACTCGTCTTTTGTCTGCGGGAATCGGCTAGTATAATCAACCTATGACTAATCTTAATACATGTATATGTTTAGCCCGGTCTGTGTGCAGATAGGGTTATAAAGATCTGACACACTAGCTCTCACACGGCTATGAAACATAGATAGTCCAGCCACTTGTTAACTGTAAATCTCGCACATTTATTTCCTCTACTCTATACATACGTTTCTAATCACTACACTAACTTAAATGTCCAAAAACGTAATATAACTATGATTAGCTTAACAGTCCAAATTCACTTCGAGTCGTTCGCTCCTTGATGGGTCTATGCCTCTACTGTTCTCGATATTTGCTAATGTCTCATCATTGGGCTATTTGTTCTGGTTGGCCTACTGTTCGTTTTCAGGAGAGTGGACTACCGCACAGGCCTTCTAGAACTACACGCACAGGCCTTCTAGATCAGTGTTCGTGCAGGGTTTCTTGGGCACTTAGCTGAATCGTTGAGATGTGGTGATGGTGTCTCCTCTTCTGGTTTGTTGACTATTGGGCTATCGGAGCTCAGTGCTCGATGCTCCAATGCAAGCCGAATGTCAGGGTTGACTCTTAGTGGTCTATCTCCTGCATCGGACCAAGCCTGCTCGTCTGCAAAACATAAGACGAGTTTCTGCAATGCCTTGCTTACAAAGGGTGTGCAGAGCGTCTCACTGATGGCAGAAACAGCTCTCAATGATCGCGTCCACATAAACAAACAAGAGACGATCATTCTTCTAAGTCCATGGTCCACTGGAATCTCCAACACAATTCCTATACATATACATATCATGGCTAAAGTAAACACATGGAGAAGTAATTAACAATATACACATTATCCGGTACAGCCACTGGTCTGCAATAATACACATAGGAGAAACAACAGTTGGACAGTAAAGGCTACCTCGTGGTTTCAATAACCGGTCGCGGGTTAGTCACGTGGTCAAGCTAAGTTTTACAAACATTCACAATCATAAAACATGGCAATACTTCACAAACATAATCCAACAATATTATCAATAAATCGCGGCGAAACAAATGATTGGTCATTTACCTTTGTGACAATGTCAGACTGTGGCTATACTGCGATGAATTGAATTTCAACCATCACCTGCGTAGTCTACTGCTAGAGAAAGCTTTCAGCGTGCGTCCTTCTCGGTTGAGATTGAGACAGCGAATGACTACCTAACCGTGTGGTCAGCCAAAGCCCATGAAATCTCGTGAGATACCTACAGCGCCCTCCTGCGGGGGTTGTGGCTATACGTCAGCAGGATGAGGTCACTGCCTACCCTAGCGAGAGTCGTCTGCTAGGCATCGACTTTAAGTTACAAAGGCTACAGCACGATGAACTATTTGAGGCGCAAAGCCTTAGTGCTAGGTCCAAACTAGCCTTCTGTGACAGTACTCTATCTTTCTCTTTCCTCAGCAAACCTGATGGCTTCGCTCAGTGTCAAACCAGTCCATTCTCGAATGTTGTCCTCCCACCTCTTTTTCGGTCTCTCTCTTCTTCTACCTCCTTGCACTGTGCCTTGCAGGATGGTCTTTGCAAGGCCTGATGATCTGGTGACGTGGCCATACCATCGGAGTTTCCGTTTCTTCATCACGGTGAGCATGTCATCGTGTTGTCCAATGGCTTATGTGATTGTCTGTCGGACAAGGCACTGGCCAAGAATAAAAGAACAGGCAGCAGATAGAATAATATTACTAATACTGGATGCTATATACGCGCTTTTCCCCAAATCAGGCTCAAAGCGCGGTGATCTCTACCAACATACACGCTGACCTGTTTGACCCACTCTCACACACACCAAACACACATCTATCACTCAGATATGTGATGTAAAGGCAGGGAAATCGCTATTAGAAGACGGAAAGAAATTCGAAATTTTATTTTGAAAACTTTTTTATATTGATTGCTTCCAAAACCATTATTGAAGGGAGGGAGGAAACCGGAGTACACGGAGGAAACCCTCGGTGGCCTCAATAGATTCGTACCTAAGTCACATACGTTCGCCCCTTGCGGGAATCGACCCGCGACCTTCGGCAAAGAAAACCGGCGAGTAATCCAATGCGCCACTAGGCAACCCCATACACAAACAATATTCCAAAATTAACACGAAGAAACAAAAATGCAAGACAAACACTTCAATCTTTTAAATAAATAAAAACCCACACTCACACAACTTACACACACACTTATCGTGGCCTCGTGGCGCAGTGGATTAGTCGCCGGTTTCCTATGCCGAAGGTCGCGGGTTCGATTCCCGCAAGGGGCGAACGTATGTGACTTAGGTACGAGACTATTGAGGTCACCGAGGGTTTTCTCCGGGCACTCCGGTTTCCTCCCTCCCTTCAATAATGGTACTGGACGCAGTCAATAAAAATTTTCAAAAATAAAAATTCGATTTTCTTTCCGTCTTCCAATAGCGATCTCTATGCCTTTACACCACCTGTTTGAGGGATGGATGTGTATTTGTTGTGTGTGTTTGTGTGTGTGTGTGTGTGTGAGGGTGGATGAGACAGGTGAGCGTGTATGTTGGTACAGATCGCCGCGCTTTGAGCTTGATTGATTTGGGGAAAGGCGCGTATATTACATCCAGTATTATTATTATTATTATTATTATTATTATTATTATTATTATTATTATTATTATTATATCATTATTAATTATTATTATTATTATTATTATTATTATTATTATTATTATTATTATTATTATTATTATTATAGGACAAGGAAAGTCGCCCGGACAGTGTTAAGTAGGATTGTACTCCCCCTCAACGACCGCTCACCTCCTCATCTCTCCCCCTATATCCTCTTCCCCTGCCCCTGTATCCCATTGCCCTGCCTTGAGCTGCTTGTGAAATATCCTGTTTCCGTCGATTCCGGTGGTATGAATCCTATTCCCACGGTTGATATAAAAAAAAGTCCCTAAATCCATTGAAGGGAAACAACTCATAATCTAGTACACAGAGGTTGTGGACCTTGCCTGACTCCTCCATGCAGTAGAGTTTCATTAGCCCGGGAAATCTGACGCGGAGGAGGGTGAGGAAAATAAAGAAGATGAGGATGAAGAAGTAGAAGAAGAAAAAGAAGATGACGATTGACATTTGGTTTTCTTTCCGTCTTCTAATAGCGATCTCCCTGCCTTTACACCACATGTTTTGAGTGATAGATGTGTATTTGCTGTGTGTGTGAGAGAGTGTGTTAAATATGTGTGCGGGAATGTATACTACTCAAAATAATTGAAGGGCCACTCTCATATTTCATTTAGTTTAATTATTTTTTGCTGCTATCAATAATATCGCCTATATTGCTTATTTCAAAACTTATCCTGTACAGTAACATTCAAGACAATCTTATTCTGACAAGTAATCACATGTGTGAGTTTTGGACTTTCTGCACTGAGTTGAAAAACAAACCCAATTTTTACCCAAAATTACCCTAATTTACTGTTGTCTTGCTAATAAAGCAACATTTTCAACATTAAAAAGTGATTTGCACGCAAAAGGTTTGCATTTTCTGAGTTCAGTTCAACAATCGGCGCTTTTTTCTGGGTATAAATGGCAGCACTTTTGCTGCTTTTCTAACCATGCATCTGATTTAAAGAGATCCATATGTACAAGTGGCCCTTGTATTATTTTGAGTAGTATATGTTGGTACCGATCGCCGCGATTGGACTGTGGTGATTTGGGGAAAAGCGCGTATGTAGCATCCATTATTATTATTATTATTATTATTATTATTATTATTATTATTATTATTATTATTATTATTATTATTATTATTATTATTATTATTATTATTATTAATTTTTTTAATATATTTTTTTAAATTAGATAATGATGATGATGAATATGATGATGATGATGATAATAATCATGATGATGTGAGTAGTGTGGAAAGAAATAGATGTAGCCCCCATCATACAGCGTAGCTGAGACTAAACGAGGTGCGATCGTTTGTATGTGTGTGTGTTCATGTGAGTTGGTGTGTGTGTGTGCGTGTGTGTTGTTTTATGTGTGTGCGTGTAAGTTTAAGTGCCCGTGCGCGCTTTTATGCGTGTGTGTGTGTATGGGTGTGTCTGTGTGTGTGTCTGTCTATGTGTGTGCGTGTATGCGTGCGTGCGTATGTTCGCATGCGTGTGCGATGCGTTTGTGTTTGTTTGTGTGTGCATTGCCAGTAAAAAAACCCAGCCATACCGTGAAGGCCGGTGCCAATGCAAAATAGATTAATTTTATTTGTGTGCCTGCGTTTTTAGACTGAGGAAGTGTTAGCATAACAAACTCGACAAATCTTATTTCTTGTTTTGGTCCGTTTTTCGTTCAGCGTTGCTCTGCGTTTGGTTGAGGCACGGAGGCGTGGTAAGACAATTTGCGTCGTTATAAAATGTGGTCCCAGCGACAGTTTTTGTAGAAGGAAACCATTTGTTTTTAACTTCTTTCCAATGTTGAGCTTTGGTATACAGGAACTTCAAATTATGGGCCATCTCATTCAGTTGGGGTCCGGTGGACGGTAGGTCGGTCGGATCCATCGCTCCAAATTGGATTTTTTCCCCCAATCACACATTTTGCCTTACATGAATCTCAACATTTACTGATCCGAAATTGATAATTTTTCCTATCCTATCCTATCACGTAAATCGGAGGTCGTAGGGGCACCACAGATGATCGTTTTAACCAGCGTACTCCATCTTTTCCTGTCCTCAGCAACCCGGATTGCTTCGCTCAGTGTCAAACCAGTCCATTCTCGAATGTTGTCCTCCCACCTCTTTTTCGGTCTCCCTCTTCTTCTACCTCCTTGTACTGTGCCTTGCAGGATGGTCTTGCAAGACCTGATGATCTGGTGACGTGGCCATACCATCGGAGTTTCCATTTTTTCACCACTGTGGGCAGGCCATCGTGTTGTCCAATGGCTTGTGTGATGGTCTGTCGGATTTCGTCGTTGGTGATGCGCTGGGTATAGGAAATGCCCAGAAGTCTTCTGTGACACCTCATCTCCATGCTTTGTATTCTTCGTTCAAGATCTGCTGTGAGGGTCCATGTTTCGCAAGCATATAGGAAGATGGAGATGACAAGATAGCGCAGCAGTCTTTCCTTGGAATGTAGACTGATGGTCCTGTCTGTCCAAATGGGCTTCAACCTCGCCAGGGCAGCAGTAAGGCCAATCCCTCAACACAGTGCATAGCTTCAAATATTTAGGAGCCATTGTATCAGACAATGGGTCCCGACAGGGAGTCCTCTCCAGGATCATTTTTACTTTGTTAGTAATAACTAAATTGATTTGCTCATTTAATTTAATGACAGACTTATCCTATCCTATCCCGTAACTCGAAAGTCGTTGGGGCACCACAGATGATTTGATTTATTTATATCTCAAAATAATCCGTGTTGACAGTTGACACTGACTCTTGTTTTGACCTTGACCTTGTTTTGTTTTCTCCTTCAGGGGTCCTGACCTTGGGACGTTCGGCGAGCGCAACGGGGTGGTTCAGGTGAATGACGTGGTGCTCAAGAACGGCCCCACTGTCATCGGACAGCAGTCCATTGTCGGCAGATCCGTGGCGGTGAGTCCCTCAGTGTCAGTCTTCCTCATCTTCCCCTGAAATGCCCGTCTCCATGCCATCTTGAACCACTTAGCCAGTGCTTCAGATTGTTGGTGCGCCCGCGCCATTGGCGCATATTTTATCAGAATGGCGCGTAACAGTCAACGTGAATGCGCCAGCCTGGCGCGTCATAAAAATCAAGAAGGACTAGGTGAACATACGATACGAATACCTTCGATTGTCAATGACCCATCTTTTTCAAAATTGACCCATCATTTTGCATGGCCATGGGTCATTGGGCCCATGATGTCTGAAAACAATCTAAAGCACTGCTTAGCAATAACAGTATGAATATACGTATAGTTATGTCATCATTTACCAATCGTTTTCCGTCATTGAACAGAAAAACAAAATATGACGATACATTTAAGCGTTGTAATTTCTCCGAGTTAGGAAAACGTATGATCGCGCGCATCTCGAGAAATAGTTTACCTTCATTGAAAGTGAAACAAAACAGTTCATTTGTCTATTTGTATTTTATCGTTTTCTTATATAGCGCTTTTCCAGCTAGCTCAAAAACTGCTCAGAGCGCAGGTCAAATCAGGAATGTGTGTGTGTGTATCTCAATTCTGAGGCATATTCCTTTGTAGTTGAAGGTGGCAACACATTATTATTTGATTTGACTGGACTTGCTTTGACTTGCAGGTATACAAAGGACAGAACAACCAGTACCAGCAAGCGCAGGAGGTGCTGGGCTGCTGCATCATTGGCGTGGCCAACCTCAACCAGCTGCAGCCCGCCAACAGTGGGTTCCAATCCCCCATCGCCAACCCCAGCGGCAACAGCCTTCCCCCAAACGCCAACAGCAACAACTACAACAAACCCATCGCCAACAACAACGCCAACGTGAACCCCAGCAACACCTACAACCCTAACAACAACAACAACAACCTGAACCCCACCACCAACTACAACCCCAGCAACAGCTACAACGGCAACAACAACAACCTGAATCCCAACAGCAACAACCTGAATCCCAACAGCAACTTAAACAACAACCCTTTCGGCACATCCGACATCCGTAAACAGAGTGCCGCCACCAGGTATTTACCTTTCGTAATTGTACTCTTAAAGTGAGCTTGAGGCAATTGTTTGCCCTCCACGTTTTCTACACCAAGGTGGTTGGCTTGTAACTTCTGACGTAGCCTTCTACTGAAAGTCATGTTGCTGATGCTGATGGTGATCATGATCATGAATAATGACGATGATGATACAGTTTTTTTAAATAGCGCAATTCCCTGTAACCGGTCTCAAAGTGCTTATCATTATTATTATTATTATTATTATTAGTTTATAATAATAATAATAATAATAATAATAATAATAATAATAATAATAATAATAATAACATTAATAATAATAATTATATTTATTATAATTTTATTATTATTATTTCATAATAATAATAATAATAATAATAAAAATAATAATAATAATAATAATAATAATAATAATAATAATAATAATAATAATAATAATAGATTTCTTCTTCTTCCTCTTCTTCCTCACCCTCTTATGTATTTTTTCAAATTATTGTTATTATTATTATTATTATTATTATTATTATTATTATTATTATTATTATTATTATTATTATTATTATTATTATTATTATTATCATTATTATTATTATTATTATTATTATTATTATTATTATTATTATTATTATTATTATTATTATTATTATTATTATTATTATTATTCTTGTAGCGGAAGGGAGTATTTGACTACCGCCCTCTTGGCCCCTTGAGAACACGGACCAACTCGAACTGTATTTTTCATTTATTTCTCATAAGAGAGAAATAAAAATTCTTGCATGTAATCAAACGTGCAGGCCGTCCTAGAAAATGAAGCCAAAGCACGCCAAGTTTGCTCATTACTGTCGCTGCGTCGTTTGTCCTTTCATCCATTGTTTCTAACATCGTATTGGTGGCAGTTCAACTTCAAACTATTAGAATTTATTGTAATGTTTTGTATGCCCCCGCCCAGGCGCATGAACCAAGAAGAATGGCTCCCTCGGTAGGAAAGAATTAGTGGGTCCTTGGTAACATAGTGTTAGCGGTAGTATGATGCTACCCTTGTGCTAGCGAAGATCCACTATTTCTTTCATACCGTGGATCGATAGTTGTTGAGTACTGCGCCTGTGGTCCAGAGAGGGTAACAAAGTGATATAGAAACACATTTATCATGTGAAGACACGTTAAAAAAAAGAAGAAGAAATAATGAATTGCAATGGAATTTTGAAGTGAACTAACGTCATTTTTGTTGTTGTCGTTGCTGTTGCAGGCTGTCGCCGCAGTCGCTGACGAACTCCTTCACCAGCAGCGCCTTCCGCTCGCCGTTCGGACTGGATGACAAGTTCTCCTTCTTCGACCTGTCGGGTAAGACCTCTAACGTGGACGCCGTCCTCCCTGATAGCATTCAACAGCAGTTTAAGGCCCCGGAACCTCCCAGGTTCCAGGATATTTACGGCATTGACACGGGCGAAAGCCCTCTAGGTCGTTCCGGCTATGGCAACTCGGTCAAGCCCTACAAAACCAGCAAGATGTCCGACAACTTCTTCAAGGACGAGGACATCAAGTCCACCGTGGGATTCGGCCTGACGCCAGACGAGATGGACATCCCCAGAGAGTCCGGGGACGAGGAAGAGTCAACTTTGTCGCGCCACGAGGACAAGAACGTGGACCGGGATCCTGGCTATAACCCCGACGCGGTCTCCCCCGGTGCGACCCGTGGCACCGAAAACGCTGACGACTCCGGCGATGAGTACGGTCCTGGCGGCGCTGACAACAAGACGAAGAAGTCTGTTGACACTCCGGCACCCGCCGGCTCTTTGCCCCCCGGCTACGGCAACTCCGACATTGCCCAAGCCTCCTTCCTCCCGTCCGCTGTTAACTTCGACGACAACACGCCAGAGAACATCAACATCTCTCAGAGAATCCACAACGGCGAGGTGATCAATCCAGCGACTCAAGGCAAACCAGGCGGCAATGATACCAATCCTGCTGTTGGCTCTTACGACGGCGATAAGACAGTAGTCAACGGACAGCCCGGCGACGTTTCTTACCCAAGCCACAACGCTCCTAAGACACGATCCGCCCCTGCCGACGCAGCGGCTCCCCCTCCCCCCGGCTCTTACGATCCTGTGCCTGCAAATGCTGATGCCGCGTTTGGTTCTCCAATCTCTGGGTCCTCTGGTCACTCTGGTCCCTCTGGCTCCGCAGCTGTTAGCGAGTACGCCGCTATCAAGGCAGCTGGGCCGAATGCAGGAGTTGTTGCAGCTGCAAATGGCACAACTGGCTGAAACCTCTTGTTTGGGGTTTACGACGCTTTGTTTTTTTCATTTTCACCGGGCTTGAAAGTTACGATGCTTTGTTTTTGGTTTTTCCTCGTACTTGAAAGCTACTTTTTGTTGTTGTAGTGGTTTGCTTTTTATTCGGGCTTGAAAGATTCATTGTTGTTTTGAGGTTTATCTTCGGGCGTCAAAGCTGCGAAGCTTTTATTCAGAGCCGTCTTTTATCCTTATGTATATATCAACACTGCTGTTGGACAGTAACACCAACCTTGTAACGCTATGCCTATTAAACACCTCTGTTATAAACTTCTTTTTTTTTAAAATATTTCATTTTCCTTTTCTTGTATTCGTTGTTCTGAATTTAATTGGCCTCCCTTGTGTTCATAGGCCTAACATTTAATAGAACGTTAAAAGCAATAGTCAAAGTCTTCAATTAACATTGTAATTAGAGATCAAGATTGTCCTAAATTCTTTTCCTGAATGAGCAATTTCTGAAATAAAATATAACTTTTTATTCGTAATTACTTTGTTGCTGTTTCATATTGACTGTGCACCTCTCTCTCTCTCTCTCTCTCTCTCTCTCTCTCTCTCTCTCTCTTAAACAGGTGGATAATCTGGATTCACAGTATAATTATAATTGTATGAATATTAAAGTACATCTATGTCCACAGCAGTGAGTTGCCACGTTTCCCGTCCTTTCTGACATATTCTTTGCATCTAAAAATTTGATCTGGAACTATAGTTTCTACAGAAACGCATTCGGCTGGATTGGAACGGTATTTTCCAATAACTAATACAAATTAATCATTATTTTTTTCAATCGCATAGCAGCGAATGTGCAACAGTTTAAAGTCTACGAACTACAAGAAGGAAAAAAAACAAACCAAAATCAATCAAAGTCCAGAGCCTTAGATTTAATGCTACCAAAGAGTGCAGCTGCCGTACGACTGTCGACTTTGAACCGAACAATGTTTTTAGGGCAAAAAAAGAAAGCAATATAAATGCTGTTGTTATTTTAAATAATTGCAATGTATTTTTAATCATTCAGCGCATGCTATGTCATATCGTTATTCTGTCATTTCATATGCATTCTTCATAATTTCCGTCATGTATGTACTCGTTCAATTCCAAAGCCCGAACGGAGACTGTGCCAAATTGATCCTGTGCGGTTCTTTGGAAAATTATTGGTTTTTAAACACGTGATGCGCATTTCCGATTTCCCGCCGCTGTTTGATACGCTTATTTGTCATGCGCAATATTGTGGTTCAACCCTCAAGCCTCATTTCTTTGGGCAACGGTGGGTTCGAACCCGACTAAAAGAAACTATTTTGTGCATGTGATCACCATATCCAGCGTCTTTAGCCTGGAGTACCTCTTTGAGCTGTGTGAGAACAATCCATTTGTTTTTATTATTGCGCGAAAGGTGATAGCGATTCTTTTATTGCCCCGCTAGAAAATAAAATGTTATTGCCTGGACAATTGTCATTTTACAGTTCGGTTTGAGTGACATGCCTACTACACTGGGAGTCGTAAAATGTATTAAATCCCCCTCCACCCCCTCGCCCCCCCCCCCTCCCATCCCTACTATCACCCTTACCACTGCCACCCTACCCTTCAATTCCATGCACCCATGCAACTTGCAAGTCGTAAAATCAAACAAATTATTCTCCTTCGTTTTCCACCTGCACTTAGCTTGAAGTCGTAAAATCTCTCTCTCTCTCTCTCTCTCTCTCTCTCTCTCTCTCTCTCTCTCTCTCTCTCTCTCTCTCTCTCTCTCTCTCTCTCTCTCTCTCTCTCTCTCCTCTCTCTCTCTCTCTCTCTCTCTCTCTCTCTCTCTCTCTCTCTCTCTCTCTCTCTCTCCTCTCTCTCTCTCTCCTCTCTCTCTCTCCTCTCTCTCTGTCTATCTCTCTCTAGCTCTCTCCCTCTCTCCCTCTCCCCCCCCTTTCTCTCTCTCCTCTCTCTCTCCTCTCTCTCTCTCTCTTTGGAGTGTAAACATTGCGACACACTATTTTCTTGTAAGTATAAAATATGTAAGCAACTGCTACATATCAATCGATCAATCTTTAATTTAATGTCTGTTCACACATTTAGGTGATATTAGACATTGAAAATGTAACTTTTAAAACACTTTAACTATTTAACAACATAATTTCAAAACAAGCTATAAAAGTCTACCAACAGGAGATTTAGTAATAACTTTCACAATGTCTAGTAGTAGTAGTAGTAGTAGTAGTAGTAGTAGTAGTAGTAGTAGTAGTAGTAGTAGTAGTAGTAGTAGTAATATTATTATTATTATTATTATTAATAATATTATTATCATCATCATTATTAACATCATCATCATCATCATCATCATTGACACATTTTTAGATCTTCGAAACACCATAGTACTAAGCTTTCATATAGGAACGGTAGTAAACGTCATCACTGCAAGTCAGTGGCAGTGACTTTGCAGAGAGTGTCATAGCACTTAGTAGCCGGTGTAACGTGCCGAAAGCGTCCCTGGCCCAAATTAACTCCCGGGAGTAAAACCAGGCCGTCCCAGATTTACTCCCGGGAGTTATTCTGGTCCTGGACCAGATTGACCCCCAGCCTGTTCCAAAATCACTCTCTGGTGAATGAAGATTACATAGGAACAATTGATGTTATGCACTCTACTGTGTTCCAGATCAGCCTCCCGGGAGTTAGTTTGGCGCACATTTTTCAGTACCAGAATGACTCCCGGGAGTTACAGTGGGTCTGTCCTAAAACAGCCCCCCATGCAACAGAGAGTAAATCTGGGACTGGCCCAGATACACTCCCGGGAGTCATTCTGGGACAAATTTAGATGTGCCAAAATGACCCCTGGGGGGCTAATCTAGAACCGATGAGAGTCAGATTGGGTCAGGCCCAGACTGGCCCCCTCTAGCCTATTAAAAGGAGCAATTGAAGACTGCGTCAGTAATCTCATCAGAAAAAATCATGGGAGTAAAACGGGGACAAGACCAAAACAGGCCCCCTAACAAAATGCATGTAAAATACAATGAAAGGGGGAGTCAAATGGGGACGTGACCAAAACCGCCCCCCTATCCATTAGATGCAAAAAAAACACTGCACAGGAGAGTCAAACGGGGACAGGACCAATACCCCCCCCCCCCCCTACCAATCAGATGCAGAAAACACTGCACAAGGGAGTCAAACGGGACAGGGCTAAAACCGCCCCCCCTATCCATCAGATGCAAAAAACACTGCACAGGAGAGTCAAACGGGGACAGGATCAAAACTGCCCCCCCCCCCTACCCATCACATGCAGCAAACACTTAACTGGGGAGTCAAACGGGGACGGGATCAAAACCGACCCCCCCTCCCCCCACAACCCATCAGATGCAGTAAATACTGCAGAGGAGAGTCAAACGGGGATGGGATCAAAACCGCCCCTCCCCCTTACCCATCAGATGCAGCAAATACTGCATAGGGGAGTTAAACGGGGACAGGACCAAAACCGCCCCCCTATCAATCAGATGCAAAAAACACTGCACAGGAGAGTCAAACGGGGACAGGACCAAAACCGCCCCCCTACCCATCACATGCAGCAAACACTGAACCGGGAGTTAAACGGGGACAGTACTAACCCCCCCCCCCTACCCATCACATGCGGCAAACACTGAACCAGGGAGTCAAACGGGGACGGGGACAAAAAAAACCGCCCCCCCCCCCCCTACCCATCAGATGCAGAAAACACTGCACAGGGGAGTTAAACGGGGACAGGACCAAAACCGCCCCCCTATCTATCAGATGCAAAAAAACACTGCACAGGAGAGTTAAACGGGGACAG
Organism: Oncomelania hupensis; assembly: GCA_036898135.1. Classification (NCBI taxonomy): domain Eukaryota; kingdom Metazoa; phylum Mollusca; class Gastropoda; order Littorinimorpha; family Pomatiopsidae; genus Oncomelania; species Oncomelania hupensis. Next base: position 71,159,363 of record CM072515.1, read on the forward strand.
GACCAAAACCGCCCCCCTACCCATCACATGCAGCAAACATTGAACCGGGGAGTTAAACGGGGACAGTACTAACCCCCCCCCCCCCTACCCATCACATGCGGCAAACACTGAACCAGGGAGTCAAACGGGGACCGGACAAAAAAACCGCCCCCCCCCCCCCTACCCATCAGATGCAGAAAACACTGCACAGGGGAGTTAAACGGGGGACAGGACCAAAACCGCCCCCCTATCTATCAGATGCAAAAAACACTGCACAGGAGAGTTAAACGGGGACAGGACCAAAACCGCACCCTCCCCCCCCCTACCCATCAGATCCAGAAAACACTGCACAGGGGAGTTAAACGGGGTCAGGACCAAAACCGCCCCCCTATCCATCAGATGCAAAAAACACTGCACAGGAGAGTCAAACGGGGACAGGCCCAAAACCGCCCCCACTACCCATCACATGCAGCAAACACTGAACGGGGAGTCAAACGGGGCACGTCACCCCCCCCCCCCCCCTTACCCATCAGATGCAGCAAATGCATAGGGGAGTCAAACGGGGACAGGACCAAAACCGCCCCCCTATCAATCAGATGCAAAAAACACTGCACAGGGGAGTTCAAACGGGGACAGGACCAAAACCGCCCCCCTTTCCCGTCACATGCAGCAAACACTGAACCGGGGAGTAAAACGGGGACGGGTTCAAAACCGTCCCCCCCCTCCGCAACCCATCAGATGCAGTAAATACTGCAGAGGAGAGTCAAACGGGGATGGGATCAAAACCGCCCCCCCCCTACCCATCAGATGCAGAAAACATTAACCCCCCCACGGGGACCCCCCCAACCAACCCACCCCCCCCTCGGGCACCCCCCCCCCTCCCCCCCCCCCCCCCCTTATCTATCAGATGCAAAAAACACTGCACAGGAGAGTTAAACGGGGACAGGACCAAAACCGCCCCCCTACCCATCACATGCAGCAAACATTGAACCAGGGAGTTAAACGGGGACAGTACTAACCCCCCCCCCCTACCCATCACATGCGGCAAACACTGAACCAGGGAGTCAAACGGGGACGGGACAAAAAAAACCCCCCCCCCCCCCCCTACCCATCAGATGCAGAAAACACTGCACAGGGGAGTTAAACGGGGACAGGACCAAATCCGCCCCCCTTATATATGTCAGATGCAAAAAAAAAAAAAAAAAAAAAAAAAAAAAACACTGCACAGGAGAGTTAAAACGGGGACAGGACCAAAACCGCACCCCCCCCCCCCCCCACTACCCATCAGATCCAGAAAACACTGCACAGGGGAGTTAAACGGGTCAGGACCAAAACCGCCCCCCTATCCATCAGATGCAAAAACACTGCACAGGAGAGTCAAACGGGGACAGGCCCAAAACCGCCCCACTACCCATCACATGCAGCAAACACTGAACGGGGAGTCAAACGGGGACGGGATCAAAACCGTCCCCCCCCCCTTACCCATCAGATGCAGCAAATACTGCATAGGGGAGTTAAACGGGGACATGACCAAAACCGCCCCCCTATCCATCAGATGCAAAAAGCACTGCAAAGGAGAGTCAAACGGGGACAGGACCAAAACCGCCCCCCTACCCATCGCATGCAGCAAACACTGAACCGGGGAGTCAAACGGGCACGGGATCAAACCCGTCTCACCCCCCCCCCCCAACCCATCAGATGCAGCAAATACTGCATAGGGGAGTCAAACGGGGACAGGACCAAAACCGCCCCCCCCCCCTACCCATCAGATGCAGAAAACACTCTACAGGGGAGTTAAACGGGGACAGGACCAAAACCGCCCCCCTTTCCCGTCACATGCAGCAAACACTGAACCGGGGAGTCAAACGGGGACGGGTTCAAAACCGTCCCCCCCCCACTCCGCAACCCATCAGATGCAGCAAATACTGCATAGGGGAGTCAAACGGGGACAGGACCGAAACCGCCCCCCCCCCCCCCCCATCAGATGCAGAAAACACGGTACAGGAGAGCCAAACGGGGACAGTACCAAAACCGCTCCTCCTACACAATTAGTTGTAACTACAAAACACTGCACAGGGGAGTTAAACGGGGACAGGATCAAAACCGCCCCCCCCCTCCCCTACCCACCACATGCAGCAAACACTGAACAGGGGAGTCAAACGGGGACAGGATCAAGACCGCCCCCCCCCCCCCTAACCCATCAGATGCAGAAAACACTGCAGAGGGGAGTCAATCGGGGACAGGACCAAAACCGCCCCCCCACCCCCACCCATCAGATAGAGAAAACACTGCACAGGGGAGTCAAACGGGGACAGGACCAAAACCGCCCCCCCCCTACCCACCACATGCAGCAAACACTGCACGGGGGGAGTAAAACGGGGATAGGACCAAAACCGCCCCCCACCCTTACCCATCACATGCAGCAAACACTGCACAGGGGAGTCAAACGGGGACAGGACCAAAACCGCCCCCCTCCCTATCACAAGAAGCAAACACTGCACAGGGGAGTCAAACGTGGACAGGACCAAAGCCGCTTCCTCCCCCCTCTACACCATTAGATGTAACTACAAAACACTGTACATGGGAGTCAAAGGGGGACAGGACCAAAACCGCCCCCCCCCCCCTCTCCCTACTCATCAAATGCAGCAAACACTGCACAGGGAAGTTCTATATTTCGTGTTTAAAATAAACGAATAAAACAATGTATTGTTTGTGATTTGTTAGTTGCAATACAGTTAGTACAATATTAACTTTGTTCTCTGTTTTACCAGAGGTTGATTAACTTTTAGTTTTACATAATAACATGGCTTATCAGTAACGATATGACATCATTGGGGTGGCTCAGTAGCGCAGTCGGTTAGACCGCTGCTTTCCTATGCCGAAGGTCGCGGGTTCGATCCCTGCAAGGAGCGAAAACTTTGTGACTCAGGTACGAGACTTTTCTGGCCACCGAGGGTTTTCTCCGGGTACTCCGGTTTTCTCCCTCCCATCAAAATAGATGCAGCCAACAAAAGTTTAAAATACAAATCAATTTTCCTTTCCATAAAAATTTAATAGTGATCTGCCACCACGTGCTTGTCTGTTCTGTTTCTGTGTTCATTGCGTGTGTTGGTGTACGGGCGCTACGTGCTTGTCTGTTCTGTTTCTGTGTTCATTGTTTGTGATGTATTCTGAGCGTGTGTTGGTGTACGGGCGCTGCGCTTTGAGTCAGTATTAATTTGAGAAATTGCGCGTATCAATATCCTGCATTATTATTATCAGAACAAAATTAAATTGTGCAGCGCAGTATTTGTTAAGTACTAAATTATATGTTCTTGCTATCCACCCCCCACCCCCTCCCCCTTAAATCGGATACACACAAATTGTGACACAGAAATGTCGACCCGTGACCATTCAGCGATGCGGAAAGCGCGGTAAGGGTAACTGTGCGTGCCCGCAAGCAACGTGTCGAGTGCGGCTAACAATAACACAATTGCGGGCGGCGCATCTCTCTGTTCAATGAGGTAAAATAAGGTGATCAGTGACGTACTCACTGGAAAAAAAATCAAATAAATTAAATTTAAATTCATAATAATTTATATTTTTTAAAAAGCGTAAAAAACTACTTTTTGCAGAAAATTACTACATTCAATATTCGCGATTTTCATTAGAAAGTGAAAAGTATTATGAATAAAAATGTATTCTTTCTTTTTATTTTAAACTCTGTGTTTGTGTGCTTTATTGCCTTCTATGCACCTTAGAAAAAAGTAGCGAAAAGGTAGCGACTACTTTTCATAAAATAGTAGCGGAAATGTAGCGGCTAAAATGTTCATTAAAACTAGCTGTCCCAACCCTGAATATTTGTGATTTGGAGGAAACATTGTTAGTGGGGGGGGGGGGGGGAAGAAGGAGGTGACAATTGTGTGGATGTATACGTAATTTGTTTTATTATTATTTGTCTTATTTAAGAAAGTGTTGTTATTCTATCTTATGTTTTCTTTATCCATGCGCAAAGCAAACGTTTGAGTTACCATAGCCTAATGTTTTGTTTTGTTTTTATTTTTACATAATCTCTTTATATTCTTTTGATCTTTTCACACAATATTAGTGTACAAGTGCAAGGATTTTGAAAAAAATCGCATGTTGGTTGTCAAAATGATGCTTAGTTACTGAAATTCTGCGCCTGTTATCAATTATTTTGGTTTAGTTTTTGCTAATCGTGGGCGGAATTGACATACTGTCTGCACAATACTTTATTTTCTTTTCTACTTTTTTTGGGAGGAGATAGGAGAGGGGGGGGGGGGGGGGGGGGTGCGTGTTTGTGATGTATATGCCACATCGCTCAGATTTTATTATCAGTAATCACACACACACACACACACACACACACACACACACACACACACACACGGGCTACACACACGTGCGCGCACAGACACATTACGCAAAGAAAGAAAGAAAGAAAGAGACACGAGATAATAGAAGAATGTACATGAGGATCAAGTGTGGACTAACGTAATGCAAATTCAAATTTTAATTTAAACTTTCAAAACTGGCGTGAAATGATCATGCAAATTGCAAATATACATTGATCGGTCCGAGCGTGGGAACAGCTGTGGGACATTGTTTAGAGGCTGGTACCTGAGCCAACATGGCGCAGCACGACCTTGCGAGGTATACACGAATATGTCAGTGTTGAGAAAGGTCGCTGATGCAAAGATGTCTACTTCAGTCGACCAGACTCCTGGTTGATCCATACGACTTGTTCGAACATAGTCTTCTTTGTTGGATATTTGAAAATACTTTTCTTCATTGTCTTTTACGTGAGTTGCAATCAGTCTCCTCAAGACTAGGTGTTTGTTCTGAGAACCGACAATGAAAAAACTAAGAGTTCTGTAGAAGCAATTTCCGTCTCCAATTATTCTGATACTGTCCTTCGGGGCATCATGCACAGACACGTTGGGGACGTCCTGGACGTAATGTTTCTTTTCTATGTCTACATACAGAATGTCTGCCACGTTCTCCTGCCAATACCAATCCACTGGTCTGAAATGCATTTGCCTATCTGAAAACCCCTGTGCGTTTGGTTGTGGTTTTTCTGTAAAGTCCGATTTAGGCATTTTGGCTCTTTTGAATGGAACGTTCTGTTTCCTTTTGCGAGAGCCATGGACACTTCCGCCTTCATTGGGAGACTGCTGGTTTTTTTGTGTAGCCTCTGGTTCCGAAGTCTCTGGTTTTGATTGTGTCCCATTTCTGGTAGGAAGTTCTTGTTTGCTGGACTGGTTGGTTTCACTATCAGCTTGCTCTTTCGCCTTCAAGTTCGAAGCGTTGTACAGGTGCTTCAGGATTTTCCCTGTCTTCAGGTTTTTCAGCTGGACTCTGCCTTTGTCTAGTACCTTTTCAACCTCATAAGGTCCGACCCAGAAAGGTTGTGTCTTGTCCCCTAAACGCGTCGTTCTTCTGAAATTTTTCAGAAAAACAACTGAACCAGGATGCAAGTTGTGCGTTGAGCTGAATCTTTTGTCGTAATATTTTTTTTGTTTAGTTTGTGCTTTTTTGATATTTCTGTAGACTTCTTCGTACAAGCTATCCATGCTGCAAATATCTCTGCCCGCATCTTTGGTCCTGTCCCCATTTAACTCCCCTATGCAGTGTTTTCTGCATCTGATGTGTAAGGGGGGCGGTTTTGGACCGGTCCCCGTTTGACTCCCCTATGCAGTGTTTTCTGCATCTGATGTGTAAGGGGGGCGGTTTTGGTCCTGTCCCCATTTAACTCCCCTATGCAGTGTTTTTTGCATCTGATGTGTAAGGGGGGCGGTTTTGGTCCGGTCCCCGTTTTACTCCCCTATGCAGTGTTTTCTGCATCTGATGTGTAAGGGGGGCGGTTTTGGTCCTGTCCCCATTTAACTCCCCTATGCAGTGTTTTCTGCATCTGATGTGTAAGGGGGGCGGTTTTGGTCCGGTCCCCGTTTGACTCCCCTATGCAGTGTTTTCTGCATCTGATGTGTAAGGGGGGCGGTTTTGGTCCTGTCCCCATTTAACTCCCCTATGCAGTGTTTTCTGCATCTGATGTGTAAGGGGGGCGGTTTTGGTCCGGTCCCCGTTTTACTCCCCTATGCAGTGTTTTCTGCATCTGATGTGTAAGGGGGGCGGTTTTGGTCCTGTCCCCATTTAACTCCCCTATGCAGTGTTTTCTGCATCTGATGTGTAAGGGGGGCGGTTTTGGTCCTGTCCCCATTTAACTCCCCTATGCAGTGTTTTCTGCATCTGATGTGTAAGGGGGGCGGTTTTGGTCCGGTCCCCGTTTGACTCCCCTATGCAGTGTTTTCTGCATCTGATGTGTAAGGGGGGCGGTTTTGGTCCTGTCCCCATTTAACTCCCCTATGCAGTGTTTTCTGCATCTGATGTGTAAGGGGGGCGGTTTTGGTCCGGTCCCCGTTTGACTCCCCTGTGCAGTGTTTTCTGCATCTGATGTGTAAGGGGGGCGGTTTTGATCCTGTCCCCGTTTGACTTCCCTATGCAGTGTTTTCTGTATCTGATGTGTAAGGTAGGCGGTTTTGGTCCTGTCCCCGTTTGACTCTCCTGTGCAGTGTTTTGTAGTTACAAGTAATTGTATAGGAGGGGCGTTTTTGGTTCCGTCCCCGTTTGACTCCCCTGTGCAGTGTTTGCTTCTTCAGATAAATAGGGGGGGGGGCGGTTTTAGTCCTGTCCCCGTTTGACTCCCCTATTCAGTGTTTTCTGCATCTGATGTGTAAGGGGGGGCGGTTTTGGTCCTGTCCCCGTATGACTCCCATATGCAGTGTTTTCTGCATCTGATGTGTAAGGGGGGGGGGGGGGTGGTTTTGGTCCTGTTCCCGTTTGACTCCCCTATGCAGTGTTTTCTGCATCTGATGTGTAAGAGGGAAGGGGGTCGGTTTTGGTCCTGTCCCCGTTTGACTCCCATGTGCAGTGTTTTGTAGTTACAACTAATTGTGTAGGAGGGGCGGTTTTGGTCCTGTCCCCGTTTGACTTCCCCTGTGCAGTGTTTGCTTCTTCTGATGAATATGGGGGGGGGGGTTTGGTCCTGTCCCCGTTTGACTCCCCTATTCAGTGTTTTCTGCATCTGATGTGTAAGGGGGGGGCGGTTTTGGTCCTGTCCCCGTTTGACTCCCCTATGCAGTGTTTTCTGCATCTGATGTGTAAGAGGGCGGTTTTGGTCCTGTCTCCGTTTGACTCCCCTATGCAGTGTTTTCTGCATCTGATGTATAAGGGGGGCGGTTTTAGTCCTGTCCCCGTTTGACTCCCCTGTGCAGTGTTTTGTAGTTACAACTACATGTGTAAGAGGGGCGATTTTGGTCCTGTCCCCGTTTGACTCCCCCACGCAGTGTTTTATGCATCTGATGTGTAAGGGGCTGGGTGCGGTTTTGGTCCTGTCCCCGTTTGACTCCCCTATGCAATGTTTTCTGCATCTGATGTGTACGGGGGGCGGTTTTGGTCCTGTCCCCATTTCACTCCCCTATGCAGTGTTTTCTGCATCTGATGTGTAAGGGGGGCGGTTTTGGTCCTGTCCCCGTTTCACTCCCCTATGCAGTGAGTTCTGCATCTGATGTGTAAGGGGGGCGGTTTTGGTCCGGTCTCCGTTTGACTCCCCTTTGCAGTGTTTTCTGCATCTGATGTATAAGGGGGGCGGTTTTGGTCCTGTCCCCGTTTGACTCCCCTATGCAGTGTTTTATGCATCTGATGTGTAAGGGGGGCGTTTTTGGTCCTGTCCCCGTTTAACTCCCTTGTGCAGAATTTGATGCAACTGATCGGTAGGGGTCGGTTTTGGTGCTGTCCCCGTTTGACTCCCCTACTTACTTTGATTAGCTGAGGGGGCGATGTTGGGCCTGTCCGTTTTTAACTCCCATATTAAGAACTAAGAATACATTGAAAAGACAAGAGAAGTTGGGGGGGCTGTTTTGGTCCTGTGATCCAGTTTTACTCCCGGGAGTCATTTTGGAACAGGCTGGGGGTCAATCTGGTCCAGGACCAGAATAACTCCCGGGAGTAAAACCAGGCCGTCCCAGATTTACTCCCGGGAGTTAATTTGGGCCATTTTCGTTCAAAAAAAAACAACAACAAATCATTGTATCATTCTTGTATAGCGGTTTTCTTCTGCTTAACAGTGGCCTAAGGCGCCGGTCAATAGAAAGGCTGGAACCCTTGTCAGTGTTCGCTGGCGCCACAGACAAAACGGAGTACGATCCTGAACCAATTATTGATATTGATGTTTTGTCAAAGGGGACAGCAAATGACACTATCATAATGTCAACACAAAAAACCAAAAGCGCTAATCAAAGATATGAAGGGCACTCCAGCTCACTTAAGGACCAAAGTATTCCCCTCACTGGAAATATTGCGCAAATATCGCATCAGAGGAGCAAAGGGACTGTTCAATGCAAGCGGGCACTTTGAGTCCTGTTCAAAAGAACTAAAAGGAATAGTTAGAAACATGTAGCATAGAGGAATTAAATTCAGATGTGATCCGGAAACACACAATGAAGAAGAAGAAGAAGAAGAAGAAGAAGAAGAAGAAGAAGAAGAAGAAGAAGAAGAAGAAGAAGAAGAAGAAAGACTTGTTTGGCTGGCTGCAGCAATAATAACAACGGCAACGTGAATGCCAGACAAATGGCGGAACATGTGAGAACATCCGCTCCCACCCCACTCACCCCCTCTTACTGCATACCCTTACTATTCTACGCTCGGGTTATCTATAACATATTAAGACTGCATTGTGGGTAATGAAAAAGTGCATATGCATGGAGAGAACCAGTCACGTTGTTCTTCTCTTCTCATTAAATATATATTTCTCTCTACCTCTCCCTCCCCCCCTCTCTCTTCCCCCTCTTCTACCATTCAGTGATATCTAATTTCGATTTTTTTAATCCCTCCGAAACACACATATTCTATCACCTGGAGCCCCAACACCTTTTTCCTGTCTAATATGGAATTAAAACTTGTTTCTTTGACCGCACAGAATAATCAAATGTAAATTCGTTATCCAAAAATGTATATTGCATCATGTAGAATTCGGTTTTTGGGTCGTCACTGCAACATCAAACTTATTGTCTTGTTCTTCTTGTTCTTGTTCTTGTTCTTCTTGTTCATTGACCGAGTCTGGCATGCAGGTTCTTCTTCTTCTTCTTGTTCTTCTTGTTCTTCTTCTTCTTCTACAGCCCTTATTCCAAGGGTAATTGTATCACGTAGACTTTAATTTTGAGTGGGGTCCGTATTACGTAATCTGATTCATATTATTTACATGCATAGTATATCTTGTAAAGTTTCTCGTCAACATCTTTGTAATCAAATGTATATGATTTTATATTCATTGTGTATAGTTTAAACCTCAAACTGTTTTTCTTCGTTCGGCTGACTTTCATTGAATTGATAGCTTTCATCGAGTTCTTGTGATCCTAGTCGCCTACGGTTGTACTCAGCGGACTGGGGAGTCCACAGGTGCGCCTATTGGCAGCAAGTGAGCGCTTAGGGTGGCTTGAGCAAGATCCTGCATCCGTCAGCGCCTTGAGCAGCTCTTGAGCTGGAAAATGCGCTATACAAGATTGATACAAACTAACATAAATATATTTTTTATAATTAAGACCTCGAGCTGTTTTGTTTTGTTTTGTTGGTCACTTGTTTATAATCAAAATTACATTTTTTTTAAATCGAGTGCATCTGTTGTATATTATCTCAATATGTCTTTGCGTACAAATAGCATAAATGAAGTTTCATTATTGTTCCGCCAATGACAATCATATTGTCTCCTTGAGGCTTCTTTTATTTTGTCGACAGCATTCTATTATCAAACGCATATTTATAATAAATAAACTAGAAGTTCAAAGAGTATATAAGCCACATGCATCTCATAAAATTTGCAATGTTTAACATAAAAATGATTCCTATCCTATCCTATCCTATCATATCCCGTAACTCGGAGGTCGTTGGAGCACTACAGATGATCGTTTAACCAGCGTAGTCCATCTTTCTCTGTCCTCAGCAACCTTGATGGCTTCGCTCAGGGTCAAACCAGTCCATTCTCGAATGTTGTCCTCCCACCTCTTTTTCGGTCTCCCTCTTTATCTACCTCCTTGCACTGTGCCTTGCAGGATGGTCTTTGCAAGACCTGATGATCTGGTGCCATCGGAGTTTCCGTTTCTTCACCACTGTGCAGGTCGTGGTGTTGTCCAATGGCTTGTGTGATGGTCTGTCGGACTTCGTCGTTGGTGATGTGTTGTGTATAGAAAATGCCCAGAAGTCTTCTGTAGCACCCCATCTCCATGCTTTGTATTCTTCGTTGTAGATCTGCTGTGAGGGTCCATGTTCCGCAAGCGTACAGGAAGATGGAAATGAAAAGGGAGCGCAGCAGTTTTACCTTGGAATGGTTGCCCAGAAGAAAAAAAGAACGAAACAGTGGCATTAAAATGCAAAGTAATTTAGTCTTTCTATGCTCTTAATTTGGGATGACCTTGACTCCGGCTTCAAATATACTCATTTAACATTAAATAAACTACCAAAATACAGTGACCTTGAGATGACCTTGACCTTCAGTGACTTCTCATGCTCATATAGGATCAATGTTGCTGCATACTATGGGTTAAACAGGACCATTCCACTGTACGACTACCTATTTTTGTATGTTTCTGCAAGGCCTGAAATGACCCTGACCTTCAAGATCAACGCCAAAAACGGAACATATATAAAAGATCAAGCTATCGTCTCTAAATACAGCAAGTTTCAACATTTTATCTCTCATAGTTTAGGGTCAAGGTCACTTCAAAGTACATCTACTAAATAATTTTGGACAGCTCCAGAGACCTTGACCTTGGCGTGAGGTTGACCAAAGGTGCACAGGTACGTTTGCTACGTGCGCGCCCCAGCCTTCCAGGTAATCAAACATGTCAAACTATTTCCTCGTGTTATGTATAGTTCGTAACGAAATAGTGAGATTGCCAAATTGCTGGAGTTGCCCTCTCCCCACCACCCTCTCCCTCTCCTTACCACCAAATAATTAAAAAGTGTGTGAGAACCGTGCTTTGAAAAATACTTTTTTGTAATATCTTATTATGCGTGTTACATAATCTATGGTTTTATATTTTCGTTTATATAGTGTAATTAAATCTATTTTATGTTACATGATGGCAAACATTTCCTATGATTTAGGTCGCAAACTGCCCTCACTTCTCCCACCCTTTCTCTCTCCATCTATCATCCAGATCACACAAAGTATTATTATCAAATATTTAATAATATGTACTCTTGATATCCTATCCTATCCCATAACTCGAAGGTCGTTGGGGAACCACAGACGATCGTTTAACCGTCCATCTTTCTCGGTCCTCAGCACTCCTCATGGCTTCGCTCAGTGGCAAGTCAGTCCATTTTCGAATGTTGTCCTCCTACCTATTTTTCTATCTCCCTATCCTTCTGCCTCCTTACACTGTGCCTCGAAGGATGGTCTTTGTTAAGACATGATGGTCTGGTGACGTGGCCGTACCATCGGAATTTCCGTTTCTTCACTACTGTGTTGTCCAATGGCTTGTGTGATGGTCTGTCGTATTTTGTTGTTGGTGATGTGCTGCGTATAAGAAATGCCCAGAAGTCTTCTGTAGCACATCATCTCCATGCTTTGTATTCTTCGTTGCGTATAGCTTCCTGTATTATTATTATTATTATTATTATTATTATTATTATTATTATTATTATTATTATTATTATTATTATTATTATTATTAGATCTGCCGTGAGGATCCATGTTTCGCAAGCGTATAATTATGAAGATGGAGATGACAAGGGAGCGCAGCAGCCTTACCTTGGAGTGTACACTGATGGTCCTGTCTTTCCAAATGGGTTTCAACCCTGTCAGGGCAGCAAAACAGAATACTTCTCTTTTCGAAATAAAATATATATCTCATGTATACCAAACAGAAGTTAATAAAATAGCCATATTTATGAACCAAAATGGCTTAGATTTATCTAAAGAAAAAACAAACATGATTCTTTTTAATAATTGTAGAGAACCAAGAATGCTACCAAAAATTGTTATAGATAATGACGAAATAAAGTATGTCGATGAAGTTAAATTCCTTGGTGTATATCTAACTAAAAAATTAAAATGGAAGAGACATATTGAATACATTTGTCAGAAGGCAGTAAAAAGCTATAATTTACTAAAAATAATAAGCCGAAAGGCCTGGGGACAAGATACCCAAACCCTCATACATATAGCTTTAGCCTTAGTCAGATCTAAACTAACATATGGGCAGGAAGTCTTTTTCTCTGCTCCTAAAACTTATCTTCGCAGATTGCAAAGTCTAGACAGCAAGTCCATAAAATTAGCGTTAGGTGTACCAATACATACACAAACACTTAAAGCTTATAAGTTAGCAGGAGTCATATCCATTGAAGAATGGAGAAAAATTTCCTGTGCAAAATATATTGTACGAGCTGCATCTATATATAATAATAATGATGATGAGATACATTTTAGGTCTGATCTGATTTTTTCAAAACGTGCACAGAAAATTCCATTCTTAGAATCAATAGCAACATTTACAAAAGATCTAATTGATGATTTATCAAATGACATAAAATCTTTTTCTAAAAATATTATTTCCCCAACACCTCTGTGGGAGCTTAAAAATGCTCATTTTGACATACATTATAGTTTGGAAAAGAAGAATGAAAATGCTAATTTATTATCAAGTGATGTTCGTTGTCATTTGGAGAAAAATTATTCCCAACACCTTCATATCTATACTGATGGATCGGTTTTAGAGACAGGGGAAGCTGGAGCAGCCTATGTAATTCCGGCTCTAAAATTGCAAAAATCTTTCTCTTTGAGTATAAATACTTCTATTTTTGCGTGTGAACTTATCGCAATCCTTATGGCATTAACTAAAATTTCAGATCTTTGCTTAAACGCATTTCAAGTTGTTGTTTGTGTTGATTCGATGTCAGTTTTAGATGCTTTACAATCTTATGGCCATACTGAACGGCATGAAATTATTTTAGAAATTCAACATTTAGTCCACAATCTCATTATTAATGGTACAAATGTAAGCTTCTGTTGGCTACCTTCACATTGTGGTTTTTTGTTTAATGATAGTGCGGACAAAGCAGCTAAGAATGGAGCTAAAAATATCAATGCTCAGAGTATTCAACTCATAAAATCCCCTAAGGAAATTAAACGTATGATTGAAAAGAGGTCAATGAAACATGTTGTATTTGATACACATTTTGCTGTAGACTGTAGACTTTCGAGAACAGTTTTTACTATGGCTAACAGAATAATGTTGAATGCCATAAACACAAAGTATTGTCCAGATGTCCATTGTGTATGCAATGAGACTTTTTCATTATATCATTTACTTTTTGGCTGCCGTCATTTTCGGCCTATACTAACTGTGCATCTGCATGACATAAAAACATTAGATGAGATTAATTTTCATCAAAGTGTATTGTTAGCAAAGCTCTTGATAGATTCTCCTGTGGCTAGATTTGTGTAAATAATTTTTTTTTTCTTCCCCCCTCACCCCCCCGTCTTATCATCTTTGGTGGAAAAGACGTAAATAAAACAACCAACCAACCCAACCAACGCAGCAATTGTTTGTGCGATCCTGGAGAGGACTTCCTGTCGGGACCCGTTGTCTGATATCTCCTGTCCTATCCTATCTTGTCCCTTAACCCGGAGGTCGTAGGGGCACCACAGATGATCGTTTAAACAGCATACTCCATATTTCTCTGTCCTCAGCAGTGTCAAACCAACCAGTCCATTCTCGAATGTTGTCCTCCCACCTCTTTTTCGGTCTCCCTCTTCTTCTACCTCCTTGCACTGTGCCTTGCAGAAGGCCTGATGATCTGGTGACGTGGCCATACCATCGGAGTTTCCGTTTCTTCACCACTGTGAGCAGGTCATCGTGTTGTCCCATGGCTTGTGTGATGGTCTGTCGGACTTCGTCGTTGGTGATGTGTTGGGTGTAGGAAATGCCTAGAAGTCTTCTGTAGCACCTCATCTTCATGCTTTGTATTCTTCGTTGTAGATCTGCTGTAAGGGTCCATGCTTCGCAAGCATATAGGGAGATGGAGATGACAAGGGAGCGCAGCAGTCTTACTTTGGAATGTAGACTGATGGTCCTGTCTTTCCAAATGGGCTTCAACCTTGTCAGGGCAGCAGTTGTTTGTGCGATCCTGGAGAGGGATTCCTGTCGGGACCCATTGTCTGACACAATGGCTCCCAAATATTTGAAGCTATGCACTGTGTTGAGGGATTGGCCTTGGACTTTGATGTCCCTGTTGATGCCATTGGTGTTGTTTGTCATCATTTTGGTCTTCTCTGCAATTAATTCCATTCCACAAGCTCTGGAGGTGGTGTCAAGCTTCTGTACCAGCTGTCCAAGTTCTTGTTCCTCTCCAGCCAATCCATCAATGTCATCCGCAATACGAAGATTGGAGATTGCTCTACCCCCTATGCTGACTGTGCCTTCGTGATCTGCAAGAGCCTCTGACATGATGCGCTCTAGGAAGATGTTGAAGAGTGTTGGAGAGAATAGGCATCCTTGACGCACACCGATTGTTGTTCTGAACCAGTTCCCGATGACGCTGTTATGGAGGACTGCACTAGTAACCTTGTCATACAGGTTTTTGATGACTTCAATAATTTTAGGGCTGATGTTGTACACTTTCATTGTTGCCCATAGAGCTGCATGCCAGACTCGGTCAAACGCCTTCATGAAGTCTATGAACACATGATATAGATGTTGTTGGTGCTGTAGGTATTTCTCACAGATTATTCTGAGGTTGAAAATCTGTTCAGTGGTACTTCGCCCTGCCCTGAATCCTGCTTGTTCTTCAGCTGTGATTTGTTCAGCTTGGGGTTTCAACCTGTTGAGTATTATTTTCAGGAGGACCTTGCTGGGATGGCTGATGAGGCTGATGGTGCGGTAATTTTTACACTCCTGAAGGTTACCCTTTTTGGGAAGAGTGATGACTTTTTCATTTTTAAATATTTTTTAAATTCAGTGGACTTTCTTTGAGCTAGGTCGCTACCTGCATCTCCGCCAGTTCACCCAAAGTATTATTATCAAATATTTAATATTATGTTATTCTTGATAATTATATATGTTACATAATCTATGCTTAATATTTTCGTGGACATTGTGTAAGAGAATATATTATTTTTAAATTCAATACTCGAAGCATTATTATGAAATATTTAATATTATTTGCTCTTGATATTATGTTACATAATCTATGCTTAATATTTTTTGTGACGTTGTGTAATCGTGCTCAAATCTTTCTTTTTTTTAATTCAATGCACTTCTTTTGAGGTAGATCTATAATAATAATAATAATAATAATAATAATAATAATAATAATAATAATAATAATAATAATAATAATAATAATAATAATAATAAATAATAATAATAATAATAGTACAGGTTGCAATCGCGCGCTTTTCTTCAATCAAATTCAAAGCGCGGCGATCTGAAATTGTTGCAATTACGGAAGTCGGAATGGAAATCAGTTTTTATTGTTTTTAATTTTAGATGAATTGTGTCCACTGCCATTATTGAATGGAGGGAGGAAACCGGATTACCCGGAGAAAATCCTCCCCTCGGTGTCCCGAAAAGTCTCTCACCTACGCTAAGTTCGTCCAACGCAGGGTTCGAATCCCCGATCTTTCGGCATAGAAACCAGCTGACTGTCCACTGACCTACCAGGCAACCGGTCTCATGCTCAGCACCTCTGCTACACATCACCCCAAGTAGAAACATCGATCGCAATTAAGTTGTTTGGATGCCCATGGCTCGCAGATAATATTATTTATTTATTTATTTATTTATTTAATCGTTCTTCTATAGCGCTTTTCCAGCTCAAGAGCTGCTCAAGGCGCTGGCCGATACAGGATCTAACTCAAGCCGCCCAAGACGCCCACCCGCAGCCTTTGGGCGCATGGTCTGACGCCCGGACAACTGAGCACAATCCTGGGCAGCCAGGGATGGGGGAGAAGGTCCTAGGTGCATGCTGGGTGTTTTCTTGGCATGTTTCGTCAAAATTTTTAATCAAATGTATGTTATTGATCAATGATACGCATCTTTTACTGTGAGGTCCCTAATGCTTATTTTCAACGCTCGAAGAATAAATATAATCAGACTTACGTTATTTATCTGTGACATGCATACATAATACAGAATTGAGAATACAGAAAATACCGTTTTTTTTTTAGCCGAGCTACAAACAGACAGTGCATATAATATAATTATGGAAATTGCCCGGATGTAAAATAATCTGATTGATGTTATTTATCTATGACATGCATACAGAGTACGGAATATAGAGTTTATTCAGGTAAGGGACAACAGACATTTCGCATTGTCAGGCCTATTTTCTCCTTAAGGTATTTAAATAGGTGACTGTTCCTTCAAACAATACAACGTCATCGTTTTATAATATTGTTACATTTATAATACAATAATTTCACATAATAAAACAATGTATTACTGCAGACACAGCTGCGAGAAATCCGCATCATCTACCCGTAGTAGAGCCAACAAAAGAATGACTAGATTTCTTGAATGAACATTAGTGAGCTGTCATGTGTTCAGCTCAACCAATCAAAATTAATTTAGTTCTCACAGTAGCTACAAATATCTTCTTATACTCAGGACAGAAAATGGGAAAATCCCCCTGGATAAAATGTGGTAGGCATTTGTGGGGAAAAACACTTTGTGTATTGTTGCTATATGATTTTTGGGTGCTGAATCCGAATCTGCCGTATGCCCAACTGTAAAGGTCACGGTTTCTTGACAAATCGCAAAGAAACAAAATGGCGGCGAAAAACCACTTTTTGTATTTATGAAATGCAAACAACACTCTAAAAAAAATAACAGAAATTGGTTTTACAGTTTCCTTTCTGTTTAATCGATGCACAATGAAGCATTTTAAAGTTCTTTAAATGCTGAAAACCACACATTACATTGATAAATAAATATATGTCATCATTGCATAAGTATCGTAAATGAATAAATCGTCTTCCATCCAAGGAAAGAATGTTTTTCAAGGAACTTAACATATTTTTGTGATGTATCTAAACGAAAAAAAATTGATGAATGACTTGGAAATACAAAAGAAAAGGAACACATAATTATATTTTTCTCTTAGCAGCTACTTTCTAAACAATGTTAAATGTTTCCTATAGTAGCTGTAATTTTGTTATTGTCTTTAATTGATGTCAGCACTGAAAAGTTCACTACACTCCAAACTATCCAAAGTTACTGATTCATGCAAGGTTCACTGGACTTCCTGCATTTGCACGATGCTACACATGGGTTAGGTTTGCAGCTGCACCGTGCTGACTGGCATCTTGTGGTGCAGGTACAGGTGATCAACTCCTCACAAGCGTCTGGAATGGGAGGCAGTGAAGAGAGCTGAGGAACAAGAGAGTTCTCCTCCATCCTCCATCCCGTTTCAGGGGGGGGCAGTACTGGGTGCTGCAAGTGGGCCTGCCTCCACACTAAGGCCTGATAATTAGAGCGCTGAATGTGAAAATAGAGAGAATCTCTGGTAGGTGGCAGTCTCTCTATTGTCATGCCTTTGACAAACATGCTTGACCGAACTTCATTGATATGTTCAGCATTCATCGCGCCGTACATTTTGCAGAAAAATACTTCTGCATCGTGAATGGTGCTGTCACTAAGGACAGTGTCACAACCAAGCCCTCTCAGCAGATGGTTGTGCTGCACAAACACATACCAGCATGTCTTTTTTGTATGTCCAGCAATGTACGAGGTTGAGTCGCTTCCAGTCAGAGCATGGAAAGCTGGCAGCAGCTGGAGAACTTGTATTTTCATCTGCAGCTTTTCCACAATGGCGTGGACAGGAATGTACTTCCTTTGCTTTGCTGTCCCAGCTTTCATCCACAGTCGCTGGCACGACATCATGTGGAAATAAGAGACCAGCAGCACCAAGATGTCAGTGTCTCTTGCCGAGACAACAATGCTTCCTCCTATGCTTTTAACGCAGTGAAGAATTGTCCTTGTGTCAGTTTCTTCATGTTTAGCCTCCAAGACATCAGTATCCAGAAGGGCATCAGAAGCCTCGACCCTTCTTCATTGCTGAAACCTCCTGCAGCAAATATGATCTTGTTGGATGGTGCTTTCAGAATCAGCTGTTGTGAGAGAAAGCGAGCGAGGTCTGCCTTGTTTTATGCGTTTTCTCACTTTGCAGGAAGAGGTACATCTCTATTCTCGATTGGCCTCCTTATTGCCACTGAGCCTTTTCCACGCCGTTTCCGTGTGTCACTCTTGATTGAGTGCTCACGGTAACGATCGAACAGGACATCAATACGATGGAAGTGTGCTCCACTTTGAAGGACAGTCTGTACAAAGGTGTCTGCAAGGTCTCCAAAAGTCTTCGCTCCTTGTGGCTTTCCTATAGCAATGACCAGGGCTTGGCCATCAATGATTAGAAGTGTTTCATCATGAAGGTCTGTGGCTTCAAGGTGGGTGGGACAAGGGGTGCCAGCAGTCAAGATTCCAGCAAGCTGCCCATTCACCTCTGCCAAAGATAGAGGAACAACGAACAGTTCGTGCATCATAATGTTGTCGAGGTTGACCGGGCGCAAACTTGTTTTTTCCAACCTAGTTCCAGTCATACGCCCAAAAAGGCAATCACCGAAGTCGAACGAAGCTCTCTGATGTGTTACGAAATGATGCTTGCATGACTACGACTAGCTGACATTAAAAATGATCGCTGTTGCTTCTAATTCTGTTCGATTTACACAGATTTAGCATCTCGCAACGGTATACTTTGTTAATATGAGCATAATATGAGCACAATTATTATCGACCATATTTAATAGTTGCGTTCCTTGATTTGCATTTTGTTAGTTCTCAGCAGTAAAGGCTAATAATAGCATTGCCCATTTCCTGCCTAGAACCAAGTAGACACTGTTATACAGTATACATAGGCTTAATCTACATTATTATATTATAAGTCAGTCTCCGCGCAGCGAAGAAGCTCACTAGCTGAATATAATTATTAGACCTCTATTGTTTGTTTTATACGTAAATAAATGTATAAACTATATCTATTCTAATTAATAATATTTAGGCCCATACTTTATAATATTCGAATCTTGAAATTTCCGGAGAAGGACGAGTAGGCTAAGCGAATTTTTTTTTAATAACTCGAGATCAGAGTTAAATTAATAGTTAGTTATTCATTGCTTACAGGGTCCAGCGGACTGCAAAGAGCCGAATCAGAACCACAAAATCAAGATAACTCGAGATCAGAGTTAAATTAAAAGCTTATTAGTTATTCATTGCTTACAGAGTCCAGCGGACTGCAAAGAGCCGAATCAGGACCACAAAATCGAGACCACAACTTCGCAAGTAGTAGTAGTAGTTGTAGTAGTAGTAGTAGTAGAAGTAGTAGTAGTAGTAGTAGTAGTAGTTTAGTTATTTAGTTAAATCTTTAATTTATTTATTTGTTTTGTTTGTGTGTTATTATTATTATTATTATTATTATTATTATTATTATTATTATAATTATTATTATTATTATTATTATTATTATTATTGTTTGTTTCTTTTTATTATATTATTATTATTATTATTATTATTATTATTATTATTATTATTATTATTATTATTATTATTATTATTATTATTATTATTCCTATTTAAAAAAAAAAAAAAAAAGAGTAGTGTGCTGCTGTGCGTGCTCAATGGTGTAAATATGGTCAGTGACGTTTTGTTTGTTTTTGCTGAAGTTGGGTGTAACCCGAAATATTCAGATAGTGTTACTGGTTATTTTTTCTTATAGATTTACCAAAGTTTTCAGATGATTTATAGAAATTTCCGCCCGCCACGCAAAATTTTTTTAATATGTGTTTCCCATTAAAATACATATCATTGAAATACATATAACAAAATGTACTGTATCAGTTAAAAAGAATAATATTAGTTAAATAAATAATTGCTTTGGTGCTTGCAATAAAAATGTCACTTTTTTTTAGACCATTATAAACTTGCTTTGCCTCTTTGTGCTGAAGTGACATCAACGTAACCATAGCGCTTTGAAGTTTTGTCATGGTGTTATTGTTGATATAGATGTGAAATCGTTGTAGGCCTATGTGTGCTTTATGTGTTATGTATTACTTTTACTCCTTATTACTAATTGTGTCAGTATATTATTCATCATAAAATAATAATAATAATAATAATAATATTAACTGCTTCAAAATGCAAATCTCGACTTGAGCTTGAAGCTGTGCAGATCGAAATAAAATTAGATCTAGCAGCGGCTATTTTTATGCACGGATGTTTCACCACAGGCTCTGAAGTCTTTTCTTTTGTCTCCGTATGATCTCATCTTTGATATGATGATGATAATCATTATTGTCAGGGTGGCGACGTGGTGATCGTCCTTAACGCTGATGCAATAGGACGTTAAGCTTCGTTGTTCCTCCTTTTGTCTTTGTAAACTCCTAAATACGTACGTAGTATAGTATGTAATTGAGGCGTACGAAAGACGAGAATTCCCAGCCTGTGGTTTCACGTAGTCCTGCCAGCATTCGTTCGTAAAACATCGGATAGCTCCGCTCGACTCGGAGAGCTTCGTTCGACTTCGGTAATTGCCTTTTTCGGGAAAGTGACTGGAACTAAGTTGGAAAAAACAAGTTCGCTGACCGAGCGTCCTGCTTCATACGCAGCGATAAGGCGCTGTAGAATGTTCCTATCCGCCTTCACACTTTTTGCCATCCCAGTTTATGCATCTGAGTGTTTTACTTCATATAGAGAAGCAAAAGTCAGATACTTGTTTTGTGACAGCTTGTCCCTGAAAGTCACCCTTCTTTTTCAGTTGGCAGCAGTCGGTCCTCCACAAAGGCATTCAGCTGATCTTGTCCTTTCTGTGCAGCTGTCAACAAATCATCTTCAATGTCTTGGGTAGCCAGGTTTTTGTTTGCAATGTTCTGCAATGTCTGGGGCAGGTTAGCTGCAAAGAGGCCAAATCTCTGCAGGACAGTGAGCAATGCAGTTTCGTTTCTTGAATCCAGCTCCTTTCTGCCTTTTGTTGTTTCATTGTGGATGTAGCCATCCTGACTTGAAAGAGCAAAAGCAACTCTGAGTTCGGAGATTGAAAGACAGAGCCCATCTGCTGAGAGCTGAAGTTGTCTTTGTTATTCCGATGATGCCACCCCCCTTTTTACCAATACAAGCCACTCCTGACTCTGGTCTGGGTCCACTTGATTGAAGCGCTGTGAGGAGCGTTTGACAACAAAGATGCCAGCTTCAAACTCCTTCTTGACCTCTTGTGGAAGCTGGTGCATCTCGTTCAGATAGATTGTACCCCAGCGAGCGTAGTTCACATGGTTGTAGTGCATGAAATACGGCAACATTTGCTGGAAAGCATGGAGATGCAGGTCCCAGATTCCATCCCTCTGAGCACGGGTAAAGAGCAGGAGTATGTGGACCATCTGCATTTAGCCCCACCAGAACATGAAGTTTGGGTTTTCATTGGCTGCAATGAAGGCTTGCATGACCGCTTCAAACTCTTTTAAAGCAAGCTGTGATACAAGTTCACAGAATACAACTCCAGAACTGTTAGAAAAGCACCAGTTATAAATGGTAATGAAATATTAAAAAAACATCCCTGTTACAAAAACATCGGCTCTCGTCATTGTATTTGTTGATGCTGTGCCAGAATACAGGCAAAAAAGGCAGATTTACACACTTTGTGAAAGTTAAAACAATGTGTCCCGGTCAATCACAATACATAGGAGATCGCGTGGCCGCCATCTTGTTTTAGTGACGTTTACAGAAAACCCAGAGACCGAAATTGAGTGGCATACGACGGATTCATACAATACACACATTGATCTTTCCAAAAATACCGTATGCCAACTTTTCCCCATAAATGCCTACAGGGTTATGGGACTTTGAATTTGTGTCCCTGAGTATTACAAGAAAACTATTAAATAATATAATGTTTTCGGACCCGAATAGCTATAATACCGGTCAGTGTCGAAAACCCCCTTCCCGGAAAAAAATAAAACGTTCGAATTGTCAGAGTTTTACTAGAAAGACAAACAGTTTCTGAAATTCAGATAAACTTCACAGAAGCAAATTTTCCATCATGCGAATTTGGTTTGCGAAATTGGAAAGCTATAGCAACCGTCAGGAAACGAACAGTACGAAGCAAACACAACCAGAATCAGGAAGAACATTTTCGTTGTTAAAATTTAATCTTGTATAGCGCTTTTCCAGCTGATGAGCTGCTCAAGGCGTTGGCTGAAACAGGGTCTAACTGAAGCCCGTTCGAGGCGCCCCATTTCCGCCCTTTGAGCGCATGGAAATGACTCTCTTTGCAGAAAATATTCAGAAGCCACGGCAAGTATTCGCCCCCGTGTCTCACAAAATAAATGAATCCATTGTTCTTAAATATAGAGATGCAACAGCGACAGAAGGTGTTGGATAAAAATGTAATATTCGGTGCAAGGGGGCAGCAGAAGAGGGAGACAGAAAAAGAGGTGGGAGGACAACGTTCGAGAATAGGCTGGCTTGACAATGAGCGAAGTCATGAGGGTTGCTGAGAAGCGAGAAAGATGGAGTACGCTGAATAAATGGTCATTTGTGGTGCCCCAAAGATCTTTGAGTTACGGGATAGGATAGGATAGGATAGGATATGATAGGATAGGATAGGATAGGATAGGATAGTTTGCTGAATGAAGCCAGAAGGGAATCCAAGTTGCTTATAGTCACCATGAGTGTGTGTGTGTGTGTGTGTGTGTGTGTGTGTGTGTGTGTGGAAGGCTAGCACTGTTCCTATAATCACATAGCGCGCTTACAAGTTCACAGCTGCTCAAGGCGCTGTACCTCACATTTGAAATTTTGCGGACATTAGGATTGAACCTTCATCGCCCAAGACGGACGTAATACATGAGGTTTGCGACCATGCTATTAGCCACCACTCCAAACAATCAGCTTTATAATGTAGAATTTTCTTTACAATCATTACTTTGCAATTACTTACGACACAGGCAGGCAGAAAGAATGACGCACACACAGACACACGCGCGCGCTCTCACACATAACACACACAAACACATACACACACACCCACATAAACACACACACGCACACACACATACATATATAACTTAAGCACATACTCACACATGCAGGAATATGAGCAGACAAAAAATACACATACACGAACACACAAACGCGCGCGCGCGCACACACACACACATACACATGCACACGCACTGAAATTCGATGCCCGGGCATGGATGAGCGTCTCTCTGATATTCTGCTAAAACGATGATGAGAGCCGTAAAAAGCCCCTTAAGGAGGAACACGTATCAATTTCTGATTGGTTATTGCGAAATCACGTGCAAGGTGGTGTGCACAGGTAATGATCACCAATTGCGGACCTTCCTTCGGCAACATTTTCAGGGTGATATGATTGGGCGATGCTATTCAGTTGTTGTATTACATTAATATTTGATAGACAACGTGACAGACACACACATAGTTTCGTTTACGACTCATGAACACACCTATGCGCACGCAGATGCACAAACGCACGCAGACACACTCGCGTGCACGCATACGCGCGCGGACTCACACGCTGTCTGTCTGTCTGTCTGTCTGTCTGTCTGTCTGTCTGTCTCTCTCTCTCTCTCTCTCTCTCTCTCTCTCTCTCTCTCTCTCTCTCTCTCTCTGTGTTCTGTTCCGTTTCGCAACGTAAAGATAATATATATAAGTTCAGTCTTACTTCTAGTGTGTCAAGCAACCGAATAATGGATGTTTATACTTTTCAGACAAATGGAGAAGCAGAAGAAGTCACGTAAATAGCAATGCCTCTTGCGTATTACAAGTCTCTCGCTCTCTCCCTCCCTCCCTCCCCC
This sequence comes from Oncomelania hupensis, assembly GCA_036898135.1. NCBI lineage: Eukaryota > Metazoa > Mollusca > Gastropoda > Littorinimorpha > Pomatiopsidae > Oncomelania > Oncomelania hupensis. The sequence goes on from CM072515.1 coordinate 71,183,256, forward strand.
TCCCTCCCTCCTCCTCCCTCCTCCTCTCTGTTTCTGTAAATGTAGTCACGTCAAGCGAGCCTTTCTATGTTTAGGATCTAGGGACATACATGCGGACGAAATTCGTGCTCCCTTCCCAGCGAAAGCATGGCAAGCGCTAGGGAAACCCCGCCCAGGTCAGGGGGGGGGGGGGGGAAGGAAAACAGGACATACAATGCATGCAGTGTGTAGAGTTTATTGCTGTATAGGACATGAGCGTCAGGATCTTTAAAGTCCGTGCGGCAGAATGTTTGCGTACGCAGACGTCGACTGCACCTAAGTCATATACTTATCAGAAAGGTTCATTATTTGTACTACTGAATCTGTCAATGTATTGGATTGTTCTGCATAGTGTGTGTATTGGTGGTGCTTGATATTGTGTCTTTTTCTACCGAGTTGTCGATGACGTTGCACAGTGCGCAGTCATGCAGTTCGCTGTATTGCGATCGAAGTGGCGTGGATTCTAGGTGAACTTTGACTACAGCCCTGAGCAAATCTTTAAAGCTGGAGAATGCGCTATATAAGAATACTTTTCATTTTATTTTATTTTCTTCTTATTATTATTATTATAGTATCTAGCCTTACTATGGTGGCAGTCATGAGAAACTCTTTGAGCGCTATCAAAACAACGTGGTTTTTTTGTTATTTTTTGGGGGGGGGGGAGGGGGATTTATGTGGTAATAATATTGGCTATTAGGCCAGAAGGTTACAACAGGCATCCCGTTTCATAGCATCGGAATCGGCTCATCCATATCTAAACGTAACAAGCCAGTGATGCTAAAGCCTGTCCCGCACGTATCACCATTCGTTAGTGCGAATTCAACGAAGATGTGCTACGAGTAAGCGAAGCAAGTGCACTAAACTCTCAGGTTAATTTCGTTAGCAACTGGAGCTGGAAAATAGACTGTTTTCTTATTTGCGAGGCGCTGGATGGAGCAAATTCGCCAGTTGATTGAAAGAAAGAAGTTGATAGGAAGAAAACCGGGTGAAATATTTGTTTGGGGTCTAAATCTTATTTTTCGTTGTCGCCTTTCGGAAATTATCTTCCAACGGATCTCGGGAGTAAGAGATGCATTGTTCTTTGCATAAGTAGCTTCAGTGTTCGATTCTGTTATCTGACCGAATCTGAATCCGAATCTGTATTAAATAGAATGCAATATATTTTAAATTACATTAGATGATAGGACGGACCTTAATGACAGGAAAGGACAGAAGAAAGCTTTTTTTAAACGCCAAGAGAGGAGAGGTTGAAAGAAAATAGAAGAAAAAGAAAAAAAAATAGAACAGCTACAAGTCTGGCGGAAGGAAAGATGAAAGGAACGAATGAAAGAAAAAAAAAGAAAAGAATAGCAGGTAGGAAAAAAAAAAGCAAAAACAAACAACAATACAAACAAGAAAGAAACTTCGAAGGGCTAGTTGAAAGAAAGCAGAAAGGCAGGATTGAAATACAGACTGCACGAACTACGGACTGGTGAAGAAAAAAAAAGTTAAAAGGTCGACAACTCGGTCTCTCAAGGGAAACCTGCATACGCAGTTGTCTGTCCACAAAATGACATCACGGCTCAAGTGCTCTCGCGGGACATGATCTCAACGAGACTTTAAAAGAAAAGGCTACCCCCCCCTCCCGCCTTCCTTCCTCCTCCCCACCTCCCCCCCAAAAAAAAAAAATTTAAACATAAACAACAACAAACAAACAAATAAAAAATGAACAAAACTAAAATTAAATAAACGAAAACGAAGAGCTTAGAAAACAAACGAGGGGTAATAAAATATTAGCTTGGCATGGCAAAACATAAAAGGAAACACAATAGAACAATATGGCATGCCATTCAATTGTATTTCCAAACACATGCACATAGATAAATATGAGCAATGTTCACATTTGTTGATTTTCGGAGATGTGGCGACTCGGCTTTATCCTAATAAAGCAAAAAATGCCCCCCCACCCCCTACACCATTCCACACACCCTCCACCACCAAATTGTTTTGACCCCAAAAAATGAATACCGACCGACCCACTGACTGGACAACCAGACGACGCGCCATCAAATAATTGGCCATGAGTTTAGGTACCTGTAGACATAACTTCAACCGCTTTATAGTACAATACATGTTTAACAAAGAATTTAACACCTGCGATCTTGACCTGTGAGGTTGAGTACACCCCTGACAAGGGGAAGCTGGCTATTTAACCACAGGTCATGTTTCCATGAAGTTTGGTCAAAATCCGCTTAGTGGTTCGTGAGACCTGGCGTGCCACAGATCGACCAACGGACAGACCGACTTTTGGTCCGCTCTGGTTCCCGACTAGACTGCATCGAAGTATTTCTAGATTTTTTGGAAAATATAAACACGAACAACACAAAATAATGGTTTCTTCTTGTAAATTGCTTTGGGGGACCGATTCACATTAAAAAGACCGACCTTTTTCCGAAAGGACACAAAAGAATACTTTGTAAATTTAAGTGCCTGTCACACGAGAACTATGTTGGGAATCCGTGATGATTGTGGTTTTGAAGGCAAGTGGAAGCACTTGTCTGGCTGCATCTAATCCATTCCAATACCCACTTGTTTAACTCTTAATTAGATTTATGTATTTTTTGTTTGTTTGTTTGTTTGTTTGTTTGTTTGCTTGCGTTGGTTATTTAGTTGTTTTTTTTTAAATTTCCTGTTGTTAAAGTCTTTGAAACTAAGTTTAAAACCGTGCACACAAATCTACATAGAAGAGAACAGTGCAATATTCTTTTTTAAAACAGTGTGTGGCTGAGTGAAGATGAATCTCTGTCTGTCGGGATGTAAGTCTGTCTGTCTGTCGATCTGTTTAGTGTTTTTTTTTAATTTCTTTTGTTAAGGTCTTTGAAATTAAGATTAAAACCGTGCATACAAATCTACATGGAAAAGAACAATGCAATTTGTTTTTAATACAGTGTGTGGCTGAATGATGTATTGAATCTCTGTCTGTCGGGATGTGAGTATGTCTGCCTGTCAATCTGTTGGGTGTATCCACTGTTTGGAATTCTCTACCTTCCGACCTCAGACACTCTGCCATCCAAACCTCTTTCAAGCGCGCACCCTAACCTATCTTATCCTATCCTGTAATTCGGAGGTCTTAGGGGCACCACAGATGACCGTTTAACCAACGTACTCCATCTTTCCATACCTTCAGCAACCCTGATGGTTTCGCTCAATGTCAAACCAGTCCATTCTCGAATGTTGTCCTCCCACCTCTTTTTCGGTCTCCCTCTTCTTCTACCTCCTTGCACTGTGCCTTGCAGAATGGTCTTTTCAAGACCTGATGTTCTGATGACGTGGCCATACCATCGGAGTTTCCGTTTTTCAACACTGTGAGCAGGTCATTGTGTTGTCCAATGGCTTGTGTGATGGTCTGTCGGACTTAATCGTTGGTGATGTGCTGGGTATAGGAAATGCCCAGAAGTCTGCTGTAGCACCTCATCTCCATGCTACGTATTCTTCGTTGTAGATCTGCTATGAGGGTCCATGTTTCGCAAGCGTACAGGAAGATGGAGATGACAAGGGAGCGCAGCAGCCTTACCTTGGAATGTAGGCTGATGGCCCTGTCTTTCCAAATTGGCTTCAACCTCGCCAGGGCAGCAGTTGTTTGTGCGATCCTGGAGAGGACTTTCTGTCGGGACCCATTGTCTGAAACAATGGCTCCTATATATTTGACGCTATGCACTGTGTTGAGGGATTGGCCTTGGACTTTGGTGTCCTTGTTGAAGCCATTGGTGTTGCTGGTCATCATTTTGGTCTTCTCTGCAAATATTTCCATTCCATAGGCTCTGGAGGTGGTGTCAAGGTTACCGTTTTTGGGAAGAGTGGTGACAAGCGACTGGGTCCATGATGTAGGCCACTCCCCACTCTGCCAGATCTTGTTACAGATAATGGTGAGTGCGTCAATGATCGCTTCTTCTCCTGCTTGAAGCAATTCTGCGGGTATGTAGTCCACTCCAGCTGACTTACCTTTCTTCAGCGATTGCACTGCTGCCTCAATGTCTTCTCTGATAATTGGGAGGGTTTCTTCTTCTTCTTCTCTGTTATGGGGACATGCTAGAACTGATGGGTCTTCATTTGGTGTATGGTTGTAAAGGTCAGAGCAGTACTCTGTCCACCTATCCAAGACTTCTTGTTCTTCTGTAAGGCATATGCCAGACTTTCTTTAGATCGTGTAGACCTTGGGCTATGTTTTCTTTCATGTCACCGGCCATATTTTCTGCACTGGTTAAGCGCGCGAGAATACAGATGTACAGCTTAGGCCTACTGTTTAGCACACATGGAGTGAATAGGTAAATACTCTCCGCTTAGAGGGTGTTCATTCATATTGAACAGCAACTGTGTATATGCAGTGTCTAAAGTTAGAGAGTGTTTAAGAAGGAATTAGCTATGTACTGCATAATTTTCAACTCCCTGCAATGCACATTGAACTAACTCCAGGACATTACCTAGTATCAAATTTTGTACGAGCACATAATGAAGGGAGGGTGGGGGGTAAGAGAGAGTTAGCGTGTGTGTGTGTGTGTGTGTGTATTAGCCGTGTATTTGAGTGTCTCAGTGATCTATTATTAGTCTGTATATTAGCGTGTAGACTATACGTATTTCTCCTGGTGTGTATATACGAGTTTGTATTTACCACTGTCTAAGCGTCTGTTTGATGTAGATGAATACGTCCGTCACGTGTGTGTGTGTGTGTGCGCGCGTGTGTGAGGTTGTACGTGTGTACAGGGCTAATTTGCATTATTGGCGGTTTATATTAGATGTCAACGAGAGATATGCGTGCCGACGGCCAATAGAAATACGACATTGTCTGCCTGTTTAGCAAAATGCATTTGTCATCTTTCCCTGACCCCTGACCTCTCCATTATCCACTTCTCTCGTCTATCTCACGCCCTCCACTCATACACACACACTCACACATATTCACGCGCGCACAAATACACACACATACATAAACACACGTACGCACTCTTCTTCTCTGTCTCCTTTCTGTCTCTCTCTCTGTTTCTCTCTGTCTCTGTCTGTCTGTCTCTCTCTATGTCTCTCTCAGTCTCTGTCTGTCTGTCTGTCTGTCTGTCTCTCTCTCTGTCTCTCTCTGTCTCTCTGTCTCTCTCTCTCTCTCTCTCTCTCTCTCTCTCTCCTTTTCCGTTGGTTTTGCCTTAGCTTTCCAACGTCTTTACTATTTAATTCTGTCTGTCGCTTTCAATCAATCCGATAAAAAAAACAACAACAACAAACAACTTATCTTCGTCTTCTCCAAGCCTTGAATACCACAGGCACGCAAAACAATTCACCAACCCTTACCCAACGCTCATAGGTCTCATAAATAATAATGTCTTTATTTTATATAGCGCGATTTCAGGCAGCAGCCTGCTCAACGCGCTCGAAATCTCTACTACTAGTCTAGCATCTACCTCCTGCACTCTCCATCCTTATTGCTCCCGAATCCCCCTTCAAGCCCCTCTACCCTACCCTTTACACCTCCCCCATTTCAACCACCCCAACCCATCCCTACTCCGCACCAACCACAGGCATCAAGCAAACACTAATCTTTAAAGTTATAATTGGATTTCTTGGAAGGGTCATATGTCAAAGGGATTTGAAACAAAAAGTCATCCGACGCTGCTACTTTGGCAGACGACAAAGCCGCCACATTCTTGTTGTTTTTAATTTATATTTTATTGTATTTTGAGACACTTAATACCCCGTTATCCATTTTGCTAATCCGCCATTCTTAGAGGGGGTTTAATACAAGCATACATTCGAGAATGGACTGGTTTGACACTGAACGAAGCCATCAGGGTTGCTGACAACAGAGAAAGATGGAGTTCGCTGGTTAAACGATCACCTGTGGTGCCCCAACGACCTTTGAGTCATCCGACGACAAAGCCGCCACATTCTTGTGTTTTACATTTATATTTTTTGTTGTATTTTCAGACACTTAATACCCCGTTATCCACCCGGCTAATCCACCATTATTAGAGGGGTGTTAATACAAGCATATGTTTCAGAATGGACTGGTTTGACACTGAACGAAGCCATAAGGGTTGCTGAGAACAGAGAAAGATGGAGTACGCTGGTTAAACGATCATCTGTAGTGCGCCAACGACCTTTGAGTTATGGGATAGAATAAGATAGGATAGGATACAACATTTACAATGGACTGGATGCTTTAAAGTGGTCTGATTTCTTTGCATCGCCTCATTGTATTATCACATGAATGTCCGAAGGAAAATTATTTATTCTGCATTCCAATACTAATATACTCAAGTTTTCATTTTCTAACAGAGTAGAACAATCTACCTGTTTCATTTAAAATGCTCCAAGCATGAATACGTTTTTTAAACCAGTTAGACTTACTTCCAGTGTTTAAACATAGGTTTTATTAAGTTATTGCCAAAGTTCAGGAAGGGGCATTTAGAAAGGCTCCACGACCTGTTTTACCCCCATATTACTACTACTACTGCAACTACTACAACCACAACTACTACTACTACTCCTACCGTAGTTTATAGAATTTCTGGAAGTTTGTGTTTATTATTATTATTATTATTATTATTATTATTATTATTATTATTATTATTATTATTATTATTATGATGATGATGATGATAAAATTTATTATTATTATTATTATTATTATTATTATTATTATTATTATTATTATTATTATTATTATTATTATTATCGAGGATTTTATAGCGCACATATCTCGCCGTACTTGACAAGACTCAAGGCGCTGGCCGATACATACTCTAACTTAAGCCGCCCGAGGCGCATCGTAATAACGCTCCAGACAATTGAGCACAATCCTGGGCAGCCAGGGATGGGGGAGAAGGACCTAGGTGCATGCTGGGTGTGTTCTTGTCACCGGCACTCACCCGTCTAGAACATGAGCGTCATGATCTTTAAAGTCCGTTATGATGGAATGTATGCAACACAGACTAGACCTCGGTTTATACTCTCATTCGAAGGAGTAGGAAACGGGAGAAAAGTGTCTTTTCCAAGGACACAACACAATGCCCCAGCCTGGGCTCGAACCCGGGACCTTCAGATCCGCAAGCCATTAGGCCACCGTGCCTCCGTATACGTTTACGTGTGGTGTCATGTAGGGTTGAAGGGATATACGACGGTGAGGGGGAAATTGATGGATTGAGAGGTGCGGTGAAGACGATTTCCTGGTGTAGACGCCTACATGATTTATACACACTTTCAAATAGCCATCACAATCATCCACTCATGCATTCAGAATAATGTCTGTGATATTGGAACGTCCTCTCTGTAGCTCTCTCTCTCTCTCTCTCTCTCTCTCTCTCTCTCTCTCTCTCTCTCTCTCTCTCTCTCTCTCTCTCTCTCTCTCTCACTCTTGCTCTTTCTTTCTCTGTGTGTATGTGTGTGTGTGTGTGTGTGTGTGAGAGTGAGAGCTTTCTGCATTAGTTTTACTTGTGTATGCCTGTTCGTGGCCACGTGTGTGCATACACCGAAATTAACAAATGCACTATAAACAGTTTCAAAAAGTCAATGTTTTTTCTAGATATATGAAACTAAAATGAAACGCCAACTAACTGTACTTCTAAAGTCTTGTTGTGGCTTGTTTGTTTTTTTTAAATAAAAAATTTATCCCTGTTTTTTGTTACTCTATTTTTATAAAAGTAATAACGCTACTTTATGATCTACATGGGATTTGAGAAGGAACGTTAATGCCCAAGGTAATCAACCTGCACACAATGCACGTTTCCGGCATAAAGACATGGGTGCCGTGAGATGTAGGCTCTGCAAATAAATCCGGCGAATACAATGCAATGTTCTTGTAAACCTCATACCGTTTTTCGACATTAATTAGAAAAAAGGTATAAGAACATTGTCTAAGCTTTACCTTTACAAAGGACAAATGTTCACAGGTTATGTTATTATTCAAATGTTTTACTAATTTTAATACATGCTTTAAAAAAAATATATATATATATATTAAGGAATAAAATATAATATATTATTATTATTATTATTATTATTATTATTATTATTATTATTATTATTATTATTATTATTATTATTATTATTATTATTATTATTAATTAATTAATTTATTTATTTATTTGCCTAAGGTTCTAGACTTATTATTATTATTATTATTATTATTATTATTATTATTATTATTATTATTATTATTATTATTATTATTATTATTATTATTAATATTATTATTATTTGTCCGCTTAAAATTCTTGACTTAGCCTTTCAGGAAATTGTGGGCCGCCTCCCCTGGGTTATCTACCCCATTTTTCAAAAAATTGTGAAGATGCGATTTCTCCATATTTACGGTTGTCCTAAGGTGTTTTCGAGTGGAAAATATGTTTTAAAGAATGGGGAAGATCTTTGCTTACGCATTTTTTTCAACTATACCATTTGTTACCAAGTTTATATGAAAAAAATCCCCAGTTGTGCGGTTATATAAGTACACACACACGCACACACACGCACACACGCACACACACACACACACACACATTTCTACATGCCCGCACACACACACACACACACACACACACAAACACACATATGTGTGAAGAAACGACGTTGCGATGTCTGTTGTGAAAAAACAAACAAACATTATTTTGACACACTTGTCATTTTCTTGACATTATTTTGACATTTTCAATTTTTGAAGCTATCCCTAACCCTAACCCTAACCCTAACCCTTAACCTAATCCGAAGCCCAAAACAGCTGCAACTCTACCGGAACACTATTTTAACGTCAAAATAGTGCAGCCTTTCCAAAAAGTCAAAAGAAACCATGTGGAGTTTCATGTGTGTGTCACTGTAACGTCGTTTCTCCATGCCCACACGAAGGAGCTTTAAATACATGTTAATACATCGCAAATAAAGAAAAAAAAAAGCAGCTACAGAAGACACAAAAGAAAACGTCCATCTGTCTTTACCTTTTTTACTCCCCGTATACTTTTTCTTGTCTGTCATTCTCTCTTTTAATTTCCTGGTTTATTTCCTGATCGATCCCCTCCTCTAACCCTCCACCCCCCCAACCCCAACCCCAACCCCAAGTATTTTTCCCTTTTCTTTCTTATATTTCATCACTTTTATTCCTTATTTTTTATTCCTTTATATTAATGTTATACAATGTCCTCTCTCCTCTCTTCTTTTCTTGAACTCTTTCCTTTTTATTTCTTATACCTTGTCTTCACACGTCTATCTCTGATTTTCGGAACGTCTCTTTTGAACTTAGTATCCACTTGACGGGAAATCAATCGTTGTTAGAAATACCGATGTGTCTCGCTGTGAGTGTCCGTTTTCTTGTTAAACACAAGTAGTCAAAATTATTGGCTATGAATACCTGTATACCAAAAATAATCACAATCGGTCCAGCCGTTTTTGAGATGTAGAGCTAAACCTGCGTAGTAAGGAGTTGACCTCAGCGGTCTTGACCTTCGAACTACAGCAACTATGATGGGACAGAAGATAATGTTCCTATAAGGTCTGGTCAAAAAATGTGTTCAGTTATTCTTGAGATATAGCGAGCAACGGACCGACCGACCGAGAGACCGACAAACAGACATTTGGCTCGTTGCATTTACCGACTCTTTCAAAATATCCGGAAATACAAAATGGATCATTCAAACCGTGCCTCCTGTCTCTGCCGCTCCGCGCGTTTTCCCGTCATGTGGATACGTAGCTGTAGAGAAAGAGATAATCTGCGTTGAAAGGTATTGTTTATCGAACCTTGCACAAATCACAAATGAAAGCTCCGAGGTCTTGACATTTAAAACTACATGTGAACCTGATCATGCGAAAATCATTCACTCTGCCCTGTATTTAGTTAGGTTTAAAATTGTCCTCCCAGTTTTATTGTATTATTGTAAGACTTTTTAATTTACGGAATGTCTGTTCATTTGTGAAAATGATGTAATTTGTCTAATTATGGATTTAGTTTAGGTCCGTTTGATTCACTTTGCTTTGTTATTTATTTTATACGTCCTTCATTTAAAACTAATATTAGACACATATTCATTCTGTGTCTGCCTGTTCCACTGTATGTCTTTTTCTGTCTGTCTGTCTGTCAGTCTGTCTGTCTGTCTGTCTGTCTCTCTCTCTCTCTCTCTCTCTCTCTCTCTCTCTCTCTCTCTCTCTCTCTCTCTCTCTCTCTCTGTCACGTGTATTTGGTTTCACACTTTGCATGTCATAATATGCGTTCATGTTTGTTTCTCACTTTCTCACTAATCTTCCTAACTAATGAACACAACAGTTGTTGTTTTTAGATTAAAAATCATGATTATTCAAAACGATTTCCCAAGGCACAAAATAATAATCTCCTTTCCCCAATCTTATAAAACAAAACAAAAAATAGCCAGTTGACACAATCACAAAGTGAAAAAAAACCAACAACAAACAAACAAACAAACAAACAAACAAAAACTGCGAGATCAGACATTTGTCCGTTCAGTGTTCTTAGAGCAAAACCTTAAACGTAACTTTAGGCCCGTGGACTAAGGCGCCTGAGAGAGGTAGACGCAGTCTTCGCAGTGTTCCCGGTCGTCCAAGGGGAGCTCCCTACACCTCCTGAGACCCCACAACATCCAGCGCCGTCCAAGCCAAAGAGTCAGTCTGACTGTGTCACCACCCTGATAGCCACCAACGAAAAGCACGAACGACGAAGCGAAGAACAAAGGAAACTAAGAATCTGACAATAATGACGACGACAACGATGATGAAGATGATGCTGATGCTGATGCTGATGACCAACCGGCTCGTAATGAAATGTCCTGATCACACACACCGCTCGAAAACTGGAATGAAAAGGATGAGACTACACAACCTGAGTCCCCAAATCTATAAGACTTATAACTTATAACACAAGTTCCGAATCGCCCCCACCCGCGTCCAAGCGCGGCGTGGTTCAATCCCACCCCAAGGTTCGATCCGCTAAGGTTGACATGCGAACGGCATCTGATTAAAGCCTTTCCTATTTTGTAGCAGCAAGACTTTTTTCGTTCATTCTTAACCAATCTAAACTCTGGCCCATGAAAATCATGCCTGGCAAATAACTATCCAGGCTAATCACATATACCCGTATCTACCATCAGCCTGCCCTCTCTTTCACGGTTATTCCATTCACGGGTAGCGGGCTAATATAATAATAATAATAAAGTAGGCTTATATAGCGCGATACCCCAGCTCAGGGCTGGGCTCACCGCTCTTAACATAGGATATATCTTTAAAACAAACATAAACAATAAAACAAGATATGCAAGCATTCACACCAACCGTACTAGCAAAGGCATACAAGGGAACAACAACATAAAGAGAAAGAGATTTCTCTTATATAGCGCACTTACAAGCTCAGAGAACTTCTCAAGGCGCTGGCCCGTAATATCCAGCAATCACACAATAGTTTGCTGAAGTCAGGATTCGAACCCACGTCGCCCAAGACGCACTCACACAAGTCGTGCGCTCTGACCACTGAGCTATCCCTGCCGCCTGCTGCCACATAATTATGCAATACACTACATATGTATAATAAAACAAAAAAGAAAATATATTAATACAATGGCATATTAGATAATAATAAGATTCACCATACAAATTTAAAATATAACTAAAAATGTGTAACATCTAACAATGGTTAATTAATGCAATGATCGGATAAAAAAGACAAGACCCGCCTCCCCACTATTGCAGAAATGAAATATTAGCAATAACATAATGAAGAAACTAATGCAAAAATAATTATATAAAAATAATTATATACTCAGATGCAAATGTACAGACTATTTACATGTCAAGCCATGGACGGCACCCCACCGGCATCTGTCATATACGTGGCCGAACGCCGCCACCTCTTATCAATTGCTTTCCTAGTGACACTTTCTCTCTCTCTGTCTCTGTCTCTCTTTCTTTCTCTCTCTCTCTCTCTCTCACACACAAACACACACACAAACACACACACACACATTTATACATACACACACGCATTCATACACACTCACACACTGTCCCGATTTCAGTCCCTTATTTGGTTAAATTAGATGTTTTCATTTTCATGCTGTTTTATATGCGCTTTGAGCAGATATGTTGTCTCATATATGAGCTTTATAATAATAATAATAATAATAATAATAATAATAATAATAATAATAATAATAATAATAATAATAATATTATTATTATTATTATTATTATTATTATTATTATTATTATTAATTAATTAATTAATTAATTAATTAATTAATTAATTTTATTTATTTTGTATTATTATTATTATTTCATTTTGTATATTATTATTATTATTATTATTATTATTATTATTATTATTATTATTATTATTATTATTGTGGTCCTGATTAGCCTCTTGGCAGTCGACTGGACACTATGAACACTGAATAATTATCTATCTATTATTATTACAAATACCATAATCGTGTCAATATATATTAAAATATTTATTGTGCTTTAGGGTAGATTGAATGACTAGGCTTTTGAGCTTAAAACATTTATCCTGTTTAACAGTTCAGAGGTCAATGCTATCTCTCTCTCCTCCTCTCTCTCTTTCTCTCTCTCTCTCTTTCTCTCTCTCTCTCTCTCTCTGTTTTGCTAGATAACAGCTAAATTAATCAATCAATAAATAATGGAAATAACAATTTAAACAATAATTATATTAGAATTTTTTATGCAGTTAGGCCATGCAGTGTATATATGTCTAAATGTCAAAATTAGCGTTTCCGGTGACGTACCGTATTAACTTCTTCTTCTTCTTCTTCTTCTTCTTCTTCTTCTTCTTCTTCTTCTTCTGCTTCTTCTTCTTCTTCTTCTTCTTCTTCTTCTTCTTCTTCTTCTTCTTCTTCTTCTTCTTCTTCTTCTTCTTCTTCTTCTTCTTCTTCTTCTTCTTCTTCTTCTTCTCCAATGTGGTCCTGGTTCGGCTCGTTGCAGTCCGCTGGTCATGGACCCTATAAACAATGACTAACTAACTTCTTCTCTAGTATACTGGAGACGCGCTTACTGGGAAAATGGCAGACTACTCATATACCCGCAGATTGAACGAAATACTGGAGGTAAACAAAAAATAATCATAAAACACCACAGATGTCAACAGGAAAAATATGAAAGGAGAGAGAGAGAGAGAGAGAGAGAGAGAGAGAGAGAGAGAGAGAGAGACAGACAGACAGACAGACAGACAGACGGACAGAGACAGAGAGAAAAAGAAAGAGACAGAGAGAGATAGACAGCTAGAGGGAATGAGAAAGAGAGAAGCGAGAGATAGATAGAGATAGACAGGGAGAGACACACACACAAAGACAGACAGAAGAGAGAGAGAGAGAGAGAGAGAGAGAGAGAGAGAGAGAGAGAGAGAGAGAGAGAGAGAGAGAAAGAGACAGAGAGAGACAGACAGACAGAGACAGAGAATGAAAGAGAGACAGAGAGAGATAGACAGCTAGAAGGAATGAGAAAGCGGGAAGCGAGAGGTAGATAGAGGTAGAGACACACACACAAAGAGAGAAAGAAGAGAGAGAGAGAGAGTGAGTGAGAGAGAGAGAGAGAGAGAGAGAGAGAGAGAGAGAGAGAGAGAGAGAGAGATCAAACATTTTTTAAAATTCACAACAAGGAAACAGATTTTAGGCGGGGAACCTAATCTTACAATCGCTTGTCGTATCATTCACACTCACCTCCTGCGATATTCCATCAAATATGCCTACGGCACGACAAATAACAATAATAACACGACAAAACAAATAGCTATAAGAACTATTACGCAGCGTACAAAAAAAGCTTGTTGACAAGAGTGACAGACAGACAGACAGACAGAGAGACAGAGAAAGAGAGAGAGGGAGAACTCGGGAACTCGGATAACTCTAATGCCAGCCACCAGCCTATACTCATAAGGGTAACACAACAGACAGGGAGAAAAAAACCAACACCAACAATTTGAAAAAGTTACAACGCCGCAACCCCGCCCCCATCCCCGCTCTCGTCATTGGCGGTGCTACAGTAGAGAGGGTCACAGAATACAAGTACCTTGGCACCATCATTGACGAGAAGCTGAACTTCTCTTCTAACGTCAATGGTATTCACAAAAAATGCCAATCTAGAATTTATTGCCTCCAGAAACTCCGACGCTTGCATGTTCAAAACCGTATCCTCCAAACCTTTTATGATTCTTTCATCTCTTCCATTCTCACTTATGTTGTATGTTGTATTGTTTGTGCTTAGCGATTTTTATATTCTTTTATGAACATATTTATCTAAAAGTCTTACGTTGTCGTATATTGATGCGATTATTGCTTGCCAACAGTGATTGTTATGTTGCAATACCTTATATCATGATTATGACACTGAACGTAAATCATGTGATAGGTATCTGTTATTCCCCATGTAACTTCTTATGATTACAGTTTTAAATGGTTAATTTAGTAATGTCTTCTTCATATACTTTTATCCTGTTTTACTGTTTACTGTTTATTGTTGTTATACTGTCCTTTATCGTCTTGTAACATTTATATGTAGCACCACGTGTGAATTTCTCTTTGATTGAGATACTAAAGTGATCGTATTCGTATTCGTATTCGTAACATAATATATGACCAACACGCGTCATTTCACATACTGTGTTTCAAAGAAACAGTAAAGTATTTTAAGATTACTTTTGACTCAACAACTCCACGCCACAGCTCTTGTGATAATCGTGCTATCACTTTGTAATAAAAACATCAATGGTATTAGGTGAACAGTGAAGTGCCTCAAAATGTCCTATCCTATCCTATCCTATCCCGTAACTCAAAGGTCGTTGGGGCACCACGATCGTTTAACCAGCGTACTCCATCTTTCTCTATTCTCAGCAACCTTCATGGCTTCGTTCAGTGTCGAACCAGTCCATTCTCCAATGTTGTCATCCCACATCTTTTTCTGTCTCCCTCTTCTTCTGACTCCTTGCACCGTGCCTTGCAGGATGGTTTTTGCAAGGCTCGATGCTCTGGTGACGTGGCCATACCATCGGAGTTTCCGTTTCTTCACCACTGTGAGCCTGTCATCATGCTGTCCAATGGCATGTGTGATGGTCTGTCGGACTTCGTTGTTGGTGATGTGCTGGGTATAGGAAATGCCCATAAGTCATCTGTAGCACCTCATCTCCATGCGTTTTATTCTTCGTTGGAGATCTGCTGTGAGAGTCCATGTTTCGCAAGCGTATAGGAAGATGGAGATGACAAGGAAGATGGAGATGTTCCTTTTCACGAATATCCTGTTACGCTGGACAATACCACAAAATGTGCATTTTATTTTCCGCAATGGACAAAAAGGATGTGTCGCTAGAACAACACTGTATCTTTCATTTCCATTCAAGTCTATAATGCATATACGTACCTTAACAAAAATATTTCTGAACTTATTGATAGTAATATCTGTCAAGTACTTCTCAGGCTGCAACAGTGATTTAAAGGAACCATACGTTGAGAACCTTTCGCTATCCATCAATTTACCAAACCAGATAGGGAAAGAGAGAGAGAGAGAGAGAGAGAGAGAGAGAGAGGAAGATAGACAGACAAACAGACAGACAGAGAAAGGGAGACAGAGAGAGTCCGTGACAGACAAAGACGGACAGAGAGAGAGAAAGAGAGAGGGAGAGAGGGAGAGAAAGAGAGAGAGAGATGAATGATATAAACAGAGAACGACTTCTTATTGAAGAGTGCTTTTGTCCTCAAGATTGCTTCTTCCTCATCCAAACCCACCCTCACCGTCTTTGCCATCAGCCTCCCTCCCGCCCTCTCCCCAAACTAGGCTGTTGGCATCACGCGAGGATATTCCCAACGTAATTGCTTATTTAAAACGCAGTTTGCGTGTGTTCCATTTGCACGTGCCCCCAGACTTCGTATTTTCTGGCAACACTCACATTTTAGATAGTTATTGTGCAATGATTAACTAATTTGTATGGCGCACAATAGTTCAATGTGTAACTGCAAGCCAGTTTTATTTTCAATGTCAATTAATATTGTTAGTTTTATTGTAATGTGTTGGTCCTGATTTGGCTCGGAAGAGTCCGCTGGACCTAAAGCAATAACCTTGTATTGTATTGTAATGTGTATTGCCTGTACACCACACTGTAACTTCTTAAAAGAGATCATACAGTTGTCTTTTTCTTAGCTATCTATTATCTGGAACTGTATGAATATAGGGCATCAATAGCTAGTTTTGCTACTCTCATCATGCCTGTATGGCATCAATACTTATTTCCGCCACTATCATCACCACCACCACCCCAGTTTTTTTTTACCCTTTGTCAACCCGCTCTCCCCCCCTCTCATCCAACCTGTTACGTTGAAACGCGAATGGTAGTACGTCAGAAACGTGTACGATAGATCTAATCGTTTCGTTTTGCAAAGTATTCAATAATGGAGTTTATTTACCTTTGATTTGAGTTTGCATTGTTGTTAGGAGAGGCTTTGTATAACGTTGATGATTTTCGTTGGTCGATATTGTTGGAGAATCTTCTGGATCCGTTTGTTTACTAGCGATCGAAGCTTCTTGATGGACGTAGATAATGGAGAACATTCTTTTGACATGTATGACGTAAGTCAGTGATGACGATCTTTTATTCGATTGGTGGCAGTGCGTCATTTCTACGGTATTCGAAATCTTTCCGGAAAAGAGGGAGGTTATTTAATCGTGTGCCGAGTTGCTGTTGAGATAGTAAAGTTGTTGATAGTGATTTGGAGAGTTGCTGTGAAAGTTGAGTTGAGAATTGTATGCAGTTGTTGGTGTGTGCTGAATAAAAGTGGAAAACTTCATACGTCGACTTTGTGACTTGTATGCTGTTTGGACGGGTTGCGTGAATAAACGAATCTGAGTTACACAACTATCAGGAATTCAAGCATCGGGGCTGAATCAGATACTGATAGAAAACACCAACATCAAACCGAGTGTAACATTTTGGGGGTCAAGCCGCGATTCACGCCATAGCCAAGGGTTCAACTGCTACAACAAGCGAGTCAACGTTACGAGAGGCAGTCATCGAGGGTAGCCGCCAACGAGTTGCGTCGAGAGGGGCCAACATACTGGGACTACATCACCGATAGGTTCGGGTTGACTGCAAGGGCGTGTAGTCGCCGAAGAGTTGCTTCGTGAGCGAACAACAGAGCGGGACTACGTGGCTGCCGCAGGACTACGTCGAGGGACAGTCTCGGAGCTACATCGCCAGTATTAGAGAGAGCGACGTGCGGACGTCGAGTCTACTTCAGCACAGGAGCGTGTACATCAACACCAGCGTGGTGCAGCGTCGCATACGACGAGGACAGCGGGGCCTGCGTCAGCGAAAGCGACTAGTGGAAAGCATCAGCGCTACTGCAGAAAGCGTGCTGTTCTAGAACAGTCTAGAAAGGTACAGCACAGTCAAGAACTTTCCAGAAAAAGAACTCTACAGTCAAGAACTTTCTAGAAAAAGAACTTTCCAGAAAAGAACCTTCTAGAAAAGAACTTTCTTGAAAAGAACTTTCCAGAAGCATCAAGATGGCTGACTTCTGGCAGAAAGGGGTTGAACTAAATCTAAAAGGCAAACAGCTGACGGAGTACGTCAGATGCCAGGAGAGAATATTGCGTGAAGAAAGAGAAGAACAGCGAAGGCGCGAAGAAAGAGAATTGGAAGAGAAGCGTCTAGAAAAAGAAATAGAATTAGAACAGAAGCGTCTAGAAATTGAACAGCAACGTCAAGAGAGAGAAGAGCAGCGTCGCCAAGAAGAAAGAGAAGAAAAGCGTCGACGTGACGAGATGGAAGAGAGACGATTAGAGGCTGAGCGTCAATTCCAATTAGAAATGGCGCGCATCCAACAACAGCAGCGCGCGCCACAAGTTATCAGTGACTTCAAGGCTCCAAAATTGCCAGTGTTCGTCGACGAAAAGGACCAGATCGACAGCTATCTGGCGAGGTTCGAAAGGTTCGCCGAAAGCGCTAAATGGCAACGTCAAGACTGGGCGATCATACTCAGCGCACTACTGACGGGGAAGGCGCTCGATGTCTACAGTAGACTGTCGAATAATGACGCCAAAGACTACGACGTTTTGAAAGCGGCCCTATTGCAGTGCTACAACTTTACAGAAAAGGGCTACCGTAAACGCTTTCGCGAATGCCGGCCTCTGTCAGACGAGACGCCAAAGCAGTTTGTGGAGCGACTGTCGTCATATCTACACAAGTGGGTGGAATTATCAGGCAGAGGAAAGTCTTACGATAGTCTCCATGACCTGATCGTGAAGGAACAATTTCTCAATGCCTGTCACAAGGATCTAGCGACCCACTTAGAAGAACAAAAGCTGCAGACGCTTAAAGATGTGACTGAGGCTGCTGAAAGATATCTCATCGCTCATGGGAAGACCCTGGGGCCACCCAGCGCGACGAAACCATTTCAGAAGACTGGAAACCATGGGAACCAGATTCAGGGGAGTCAGACGAGCCAGAAACAGACGGACTCGACGCCTCCTCCCAGGGAAGGGCATTCAAGAGGCTGTTTCACCTGCAACGCTACAGACCACAGAGCGGCTAACTGTCCTCAAAACAAAAGTAGCGGACAGCGGGGCAGTACGGACAATGCAGCGGTGGGCAACCGACAGAGACGTTTCTCCAATCAACGGCAAACCAGTAGATCTGACCATCAAGTGTGCGGCGGGAGCGTCATTCTTCCAAGTAAGACCGAGCGCACAGCTACCCCTGCGGACGTGCAAGAGTGCATGACTGATGGCCAACTTCTCCTTGCCAACGGAAAATCCATCCCCGTCGTCGCCAGCGCAGCTGTGACCGTCCAGAACATGCCAGTTTCGAAGGGACGCGTCGGAAATCATAAAGTGACTGTTTTAAGAGACTCTGGCTGCAGTGGGGTCATCGTCAGAGAAGACCTAATCGCTAAAGAACAGTTCACTGGCGATTCAAAATGGACACTCATGGCCGACAGCAAATGTGTGAGAGCGCCAGTTGCGAAGATTCATGTCAACACCCCTTTCTACATAGGCGAAGTCGAAGCGGTTTGCCTGAAGAAGCCGCTGTACGATTTGATGATCGGGAATATCGACGGCGCGAGACGACCCGACGACCCCGATCCAGAGTGGAGTCCTGCCTCAACCCAACGCGTCGAAGTTGTGGAGGAGGATCCATTGCCATTTCCCGATGGAGACCTTACAGAGCTGCTACGGGACAATGTGGCTACTCCGGCTCAGCCCTGCCGACCAGAGATTGTCGGTGCTGTTACTACCAGGGCCCAGGCTAAGAGAGACAAGACGTCTACGCCACTGAAGGTCGCCGACAACTCTAAAGCTGCCATCGTGGACAGAGATAAGCTGATCCAGCTCCAGGAAGCTGACAGTACTTTAAACAAGTACAGGAACCGCCAAGACCACGTGACCAAGGGCAGTGGCACGGTCTATTTTGAGGTGAAGGCCAAGATCCTGTACAGAATCTTCCAGCACCCGAGGGTCAACGGAGGTAAACCACTACGTCAAGTACTGGTACCATTACCTTTAAGGCGCCAGGTGATGGAAGTAGCGCATGACTCAATTATGGGAGGTCACCTAGGTATCAAGAAGACGTCAGACAGAATCCAGGCGGTGTTCTACTGGCCAGGACTTCATGCGGACGTCAGCCGTTTCTGCCGATCGTGTGACATTTGCCAGAAAACCATACCTCGAGGAAGGGTCCCGAAAGTGCCTATGCAGAGGATGCCTCTGATCGACCGACCTTTCAAGAGGGTGGCCTTAGACTTAATCGGCGAAATAAGACCTCCGAGTGAAGAAGGTCATCGATGGGTACTGACTTTAGTAGACTATGCGACTCGGTACCCAGAAGCAGTGCCACTGAAGAAGATTGACACTGAAACTGTAGCAGAGGCACTAGTGGACATGTTCAGTAGACTTGGAGTGCCTGAAGAAATTCTGACAGACCTCGGGACGAAGTTCGTCTCTGACTGCATGAAGGAGGTCAACAGACTGCTGAGCATCCGGCATTTGACTACGACACCCTACCATCCGATGTGCAACGGGCTTGTCGAGAAGTTCAATGCTACGCTGAAATCCACCCTGAAGAAACTGTGCAGCGAGCAGCCCAGACAATGGCATCGCTATATCAACGCCTTACTTTTCGCCTACAGAGAAATACCGCAGGAGTCCACCGGCTTTTCTCCGTTCGAGCTGCTGTACGGAAGAACCATCCGAGGGCCGATGCACATCCTAAAAGAACTGTGGACGAAAGAAGTAGACACCCCAGAGGTGAAGAACAGTTACCAGTACGTGTTTGAGCTACGGGAGAAACTGGAGCAGACTCTCGAGATAGCCAGAGAAAACCTGAAGAAGTCCCAAGACTATGGAAAGCACTACTGTGACCGTAGGGCTGTGAACAGGAAGTTCAAACCTGGCAACAAAGTGCTGGTACTGCTACCTACCGACCACAATAAGTTGCTGATGCAGTGGAAAGGCCCGTACGAAGTGGAGACCGTGGTGGGGATCAACGACTATAAGGTGAAGGTCGGCCAGCATTCCAAGATATACCACGCCAACCTCCTTAAGCTGTACGTGGAAAGGCCATCAGAGACTGTACATGCAGCAACAGCAGCTGTGACCGACGACAGCTTTGACAGCGAAGAACTGTTGGAACTGGGAGACTTCCACAGCAAAGAAGGCATCAATGATGTTAAGCTAGGACCGAGCTTGACGGAAGGTCAAAAGTTGGAGCTCAAGGACCTTATGGGCGAGTTTCCCCACAACTTCAGCGATGTCCCAGGCTCTACGACTTTGGTCGAACATGAAGTCCACACCCAGACCTTGAGGGAGCAGTTCCACCGTCCCGCAGAAGCCAACCTGACCGTGAGACCCAGCGAATGCATCCTGGGAGCTGACAACGTCGACTGCGTCGGACATCCGATGGAAGAAGGAGACAACGGTGGACACACTGATTCCAGGGAAGCCCACGTGATCATCGTCTTTGACCCTGGGCCGATGACGACCGCAACTGACGAGGGCGTCGTTTCCTTGCGGTTGAAGGAACATTGACTGTGTGGAGAACATTGGCAATATCTAAACAGACTTGCAGATGAGAAACATTGACCTTGTGTGAATAAACGGTGAACATTGACAGTATCCAGAAAGACTTGCGGATGAAAAACATGGACTCTGTGTATATAAACTGAGAACATTGTCAGTAAATGAGACAGTCTGAAGTAAGTTTTAATTCTGAATTTTGTTTTGTGCATTACGTTTCAACGTTGTTGAAAGAAATTGGGTAAATTTCTTCTTGAGTGGGGGGTTATGTTACGTTGAAACGCGAATGGTAGTACGTCAGAAACGTGTACGATAGATCTAATCGTTTCGTTTTGCAAAGTATTCAATAATGGAGTTTATTTACCTTTGATTTGAGTTTGCATTGTTGTTAGGAGAGGCTTTGTATAACGTTGATGATTTTCGTTGGTCGATATTGTTGGAGAATCTTCTGGATCCGTTTGTTTACTAGCGATCGAAGCTTCTTGATGGACGTAGATAATGGAGAACATTCTTTTGACATGTATGACGTAAGTCAGTGATGACGATCTTTTATTCGATTGGTGGCAGTGCGTCATTTCTACGGTATTCGAAATCTTTCCGGAAAAGAGGGAGGTTATTTAATCGTGTGCCGAGTTGCTGTTGAGATAGTAAAGTTGTTGATAGTGATTTGGAGAGTTGCTGTGAAAGTTGAGTTGAGAATTGTATGCAGTTGTTGGTGTGTGCTGAATAAAAGTGGAAAACTTCATACGTCGACTTTGTGACTTGTATGCTGTTTGGACGGGTTGCGTGAATAAACGAATCTGAGTTACACAACTATCAGGAATTCAAGCATCGGGGCTGAATCAGATACTGATAGAAAACACCAACATCAAACCGAGTGTAACACAACCTCTCCTACTCCCCTCCCCCCTCCCTCCTCCCTCCTTCTTCTTCACTTTTCTTATCCAAATTTCACGCCAGTTAGTATCCCCACTTTGTGGAAATTGAGTGCTTTAAATTACCACTGTTTCTGTTATTCTCAGTTGTTCGTTCTCGTTTCTAATCGGTTCTATCAATCTACTATTTTCTTCGCTAGACCAGTCGAGTCACCTACCTTTTGTTTCTTCTTGAAAACTCTCCCAAAACTCCTCATTGGTGTATGGCGTCTGTTTGGTCAGCTTGGAGATATTGGACGCTTTCTGCCAAATGGTCACTATGGTTTTCTGCCAAATGGTCACTAGGGTTTTCTATGTACAATTATTTAGCAATGTAGGCATTTTATATGTATGTGTTGTGTTAATATTTTATAAGGATGTTTATATTCTATTTTGTTTTTGTAAACGGGGGTTCGATAAATTAGAGTATAGCCTTAGTGTCCACTATTCACCCACACATACACACTCGCATTCACCCACACATA
Source organism: Oncomelania hupensis (assembly GCA_036898135.1). Taxonomy (NCBI): domain Eukaryota; kingdom Metazoa; phylum Mollusca; class Gastropoda; order Littorinimorpha; family Pomatiopsidae; genus Oncomelania; species Oncomelania hupensis. The sequence goes on from CM072515.1 coordinate 71,205,697, forward strand.
CACACCCGCATCCACAATAGGATACGCAGCATTATTATTATGAGATAAAACACGACGTCATCGTAAGAATTAATGTTTTTAAAAAACATCGTATCATAAAGGCATTTTTAAAAAGAGAAATATTCACACACACACACACAACACACACACACGACAAACACACGCACTCACTCTCTCTCTCTTTTTATCTCTCTCTCTCTCTCTCTCTCTCTCTCTCTCTCTCTCTCTCTCTCTCTGTCTCGCAAGAAATAGCCCCGCTCTTAAAGAGGCCAAGTTATCAAGGGTGTTTTGTTTGACTTTTTTTCTTGTAACGATGAGTTGCCTTGGGAAATTTGGCACATTAAAGGTACAGAGTTGCAAAGACCCTCCTGCAAGGCACGGTGCACGGAGGCAGAAGAAGACAGAGACACAAAAAATAGGTGGGATGACAACATTCCAGAATGGACTGGCTTGACACTGAGCGAGGCCATGAGGGTTGCTGAGGACAGAGGAGTACGTTGGTTAAACAATCATCTATAGTGCCCCAACTACCTTCGAGTTACTGGATAGAATAAAATATGAATAGAAGGTAAAGTTGTTCCCGTAATCTTTCGGTCTTTGGGGACCTCTCTTTTTTCTAGGCCAGCTCAATGAGGGTAGTGGTGCCTATCCTCTTTCTCTCACTGCTTTACCTTTCCCGGTGTCACGTCGTCAAAGTTCCGGGTGTCTTACTTTTAGCCGGGCGCCTTTGCGCATGAGCCAGATCAAGTCGGGCCGGCTTTTTCACGATGTTCTTAGGCGTCGTAACCCTAACCCTAACTCTAACCCTAATCCTTACTAAGACTACGATAGCACTGTGTCACGTGGGGTTTAGTTGTTACTGGGCTCTGCACAATGGAATGCTGTAACCCTCACGCTTTATTCGATGGGAACTGCTAGTTAGTCACCCTGTGAATTACTTTAATAAATTTATTTGTTTAGCTCGGTCTGTGTTAAGGCTGGGGGACAGAGATAGATAGAAAAATGGTAAAAGATCACTGTCACACTAGCTTTCACACGGCTATGAATCATATGTAGTCCAGCCACTTGATAACAGTTAAAATCACACATTTATTTCTTCTACTCTATACAAGATTTTCGATGTGCTAATATACCTTAAAATGTCATAAGTCAATGCAAATAATTCGATCGCTGATAGTCTAGGCAGCTGTTATGTCTTCATCGGGCACTGGCTTCTAGATTTCATGAAGATTGGACTACTGTGGTCCGTTTTACTACAGTTCTGAAGAGTGGACTACTGTGGTCCTTTTGCTATCAGTTTGGGTGCACTTCTTCCGTGTCACTTAACTGCAGTATGGTGGGTTTGAAGTCCTTCGTTGAGGTAGCTTCTGGTACACGATGTGTCGTCATGTAGTTTGGTCCCTTGCCACGCTGTGGGGTCTTGCAGGGTGTTTCCAGGGTTGCTCCCTCAGTCTTGTGCTGTAGGGGCTAAACAGCCAACTTGGTTTTCCTGTGGAGTTGGGCGCACGGGATAGCTCGCCTGCTCGTCCGTTTGACAAAGTCAGGCCTCGTGGCTACTTGAGTGAATTCTAAAATTCACAAGTCCTGTTTCCTGGTCTATGAGTGAAGATAGTTCACTGCTCCGGTCTAGCTGTGTAAACTTCGGTGTCTTTCGTAGCACTGACTTAAGCTATGCTAGGTTTTGACCCAGTCAGAACCGGCTCTAACCGCTCTGCCTGCGTCCCATTGGTTAAAACTTTCAGATTCAAGGCACACAGTGCTGACGTCACTAACTGCCTGCGTCAAGCTCGCAGTGTGTGTACCTCCTATACTGTAATCGGCTGCTGTGTAATACCCTAACTTTCTAAGGTTACAAGGACTAAACAAGGCTAAATAGTAAATAGGCAGAGTAAAACTAGTCATCTCGTCACACACTGTGCGCATGCGTCGAATTTTGTAATGCGTCGACCAATCAGTATGCTCCCAGTCGCTCCCAGCCCAAATAAGATACTAGGAACTTTGACGATGTCACACCGGTTCTAGACAGATCCAGGCACACATTCACAGCTGAGTGGTCTCGGAGTGTGTCATGCGCTTGGTTCAATTTTTGTCGTTGTTTTGTTGGTCGTTCGTAGGTTGCCTTTTATGTATGGTCAGCTATCCAAGTGCTACCCTCTCTCGAAACAAGGCTTGCTGTGTCCAAACCACTGAGCGTTATGGCTCTCTACACTACGTTTGTCACATTAAGGGATGGTATATAATGAGTACTCGCTGCTCAAACCGGCTGCTAAAGCTTTGAGGTCTATGCGTCTCTTCCTTGCTACGTTAACAATCCACCGCTAAGGCCTTCTATATACACTTGATAGAAATAACACTGTCCTATGCTATTAGTCGCAAAAGTACATTGACATTAACTTCTTATTCCAGAAAAAGAAACCATCCAAAATTAAAGTAGCTTACACGTACACACGCAGACAGTCTTCGTTTGTTCTGTCAAGTTCCAGTAAGCCTTCGGACCAGTCTTAAATAGTACCGTGCGGTATTTCAGATTGACGTGATAACGTGACATTTGATGCCCAGCTAGAAAAAACGTCTGCCGTTACAGTTTGCTTTCACTGCTTTGACAAGCAAATAACGTTGACCCACAAAACCTTAAAAACTACGTAGTACTTAGAATTTAGTGCACATTTTCGTGGCAAGTAGCTACACCAAAAAGGTGTTTATTTTTATTTTTATTTTTTATTTTTTTTGTTGTAAACCGGAATGGAACGGATTTCCTTTGAAGTAAATGACTGACCTAGAGCGGAAAAAAAATTTACACAAAAACTAATGTCTTTGTAAGGATCAACAGGCTGTGGATTTCAAATTACATTGATGGGAAAGAAAACTTTCTCTAGAGGTAAAGAAAGGATAACAAACTCTCTTGCTTGTACATATAATTAAAAAGTTAAGTCATGTTTTCCCCTATAGCTGGGGATCCAATCATGCCTACTGTATATCCACACACACCAATCTAATCATGCCTACTGTACATCCACACAAACCAATATCATCATAGCCAGACTTGTCTTAACAAGGCAAGGCAAGGCAAAGGCAAGGCCAAATTTTTGTTCCAGAAAAAAACCATTAAGGGCACATGGACATGGTTAAAATAATATACACAAACATGCAAAATAATTAATTATATAACATTTTAGATTTAAAAAAAAAATTAAGCTATTTATTTATACAGCGGAATAGCGTGGGGGAAGGAGGGGCTGTCAGTCATTTACTTCAAAGGAATGTCTAATTCGTCTAATTAACGAGATTTGTCGTAAGATGTTCTTTAAGATGCTCCTGAATCCCAAAAACACACAAGTGACTTGGCTTCCTGAGCTATTTGTTGGGTTAGTCTGTGTTTTCGAGTCATGCATACTGGACCAGACGTTTTCCACTGCTAACTCTCTGTCTGGCGAACAAATGTAACTGACAAGGAAACTTTAGAAGGGCTTTCACCAGGAGTGGGAAAAAGTGTCTAAGTTACTATTACATCCATTTGTAAGCAACATAGACGGACAGACGTTCTGTTTAAAAGGTTCAGTTGATGGTTCCATAGCTGACAAGAACACTACGAAAGAAAGAAAAACATGCCATTTATTTTGTTGAAGAAGGCGGTCAGACGAAGAAAAACAACAACAACAACAACAACACACGATTGACATAGGCTGCAATAATTGTTTTTGATTACGAGAAAACAAGAGTCTCGTTAACACAGTTGCTGTGTTTCATTTCTTCTTTAATAATCAAACTGGACTTACTGGCTGATATTGATAGACATGTCTTGGTAACCTTAGGCAGCTTCTATGTAGTAGGACAGTTGAGTATTTCTGAACAATAGATGCTCGCGTAAGACAAGGAAATTATAACTCGGTGTTCCCATTAAAGAGTTCCCATCGAAGTTGACACTGTTACACTACCTTGTACTTCGAAGGTAAGGTGAAAGTCTTTCTGGAAAGCATTCCTCCACTGTGTACAGGAGGAGGACCCCTGTTGGTTGAGAGCATTCAGTTCTTTCCATGGGTTGAGGGGTGCTGATGGGAGTGTTACGTTGAAACGCGAAGGATAGTATGTCTGAAACGTGCACGATAGATCTAATCGTTTTGCTTTGCAAAGTATTCAATAATAGAGTTTATTTACCTTTGATTTGAGTTTGCATTGTTGTTAGAAGAAGCTTTGTATAACGTTGATAATTTTCGTTGGTCGATATTATTGGAGAATTCTCTAGATTTGCGTGTTTACTGTCGATAGAAACTTCCCGATAGATGTCGAGGTTTGAGAACGTTCTTGGAATGTGAAGAAAGATGTATGACGTAAGTCAGTGATGACGAACTTTAATTTGATTGGTGGTAAAGCGTCATCGGGAACATTCTGACGTTATCTCGATCGAGAGAAAATCTATAAAATGGATGCTCTGTGAGTGTTGTGTTGATAGTGAGTTGGAAAGTAAAAAGCTGAGGGTGGAAAAGCGATTGAGCGATTGTATGCAGTTGTTGATGTGTGCTGAATAAAAGTGGAAAACTTCATACGAAGACTTTGCCTTGTTGATGAGTGAGCAGGCTGCGTGGATAAACGAATCTAAGTGACACCTATCAGGATTTCAAGCATCGGGGCTGAATCAACTACTGATAGAAAAAACACTAACATCAAACGAGTGTAACAGGGAGAGAGATTGTTATCGGCACAGACTGGACGCGGATAGAGGAAAACGAAAAGTGGGTAACGCGAGTGTTACGATTAAGACGCGAACGATAGTTACGAATAGTTTGTTTAGCAAATCGTGCAACGGTAGCTTTGGTTTGGTTCTGTACGGGTGCTAGAAAAGCTTGGCATAATGTTGATTGCTGTCGTTGGTCGATATTGTTGTAGCAATGTTGGGAACTTTCGGGAATTATTTGTTCATTACGGACCGGAGTTTGGGGATTTATCTAGCGTTGGCTAGTTGGGTCTTGTTAATGCGTAGACCTTTCTATTACGTAAGACAGTGCGTAATTCCAGTGACGAGTTTTATTTGGATTGGTTGTTGATTGTGTAATTCTGAAACATTCTGGATTTTTCGAGAGAGAGAGAGAGAGAGAGGGAGAGAAAGAGGTCAGAAAAGATAGAGAGATGGAAAGAGAGAGAGAGAGAGAGAGAGAGAGAGAGAGAGAGAGAAAGGGAGGGAGGGAGAGGGACGGAGGGAGAGAGAGACTTCAGACTTAATAACTTTATTTTGAAAGGTTAAGATTTTAGGCATAAGCCTATTATAACAATCAGAGAGAGAGAGAGAGAGAGAGAGAGAGAGAGAGAGAGGGGTGGGAGGGAGGGAGGGAGAGAGAGTGTATGTGTGCGCGCGTTAGATTTGCGCAAAGCTGTCTCTCTTTTTGTTTGCGTTTATGTGCTTTAAAAATTGTTTGCTTGTAACTTGCAAATCTAACTTTTATTTGTTTATTTACTTGAGGGATTAAACTCTGCGCCTGTCCAAATTCCTTGAAGAGGTAATGAGGACTCGTTGAATACAATTGAACTGATTAAAGTTAGACAGAGCGAAAAAGAGATATTTACATTTACTGAATAAAGACACAAGGATTCACCTTCGGCTTGTGGCTTGAACGCACGACGGTAGAGTGGGTCATGAAGTTAACATAAAATGCAATTTTAAGGTCCCTGCGCTATCTACAGATATGCTAAAACATGTAGCCGTTAGTCACTCAAAGACGTCATCACCATCACCATAGCATAACCATTACCCTTCTCCTCATCCTCTCCCTCATCTTCCTCCTCATCATCATCTTCGTCATGAAATATCCGCTTAAAATAAAATACTCGAGACTCTTTATTACCCAATGAATTCAAAAAACAGGGTGTTCCAAAAGTCTTGGGCACATTTGAAGTCCCCATATCTCAATTACTATGAATGGTAGTAAGATAAAAGTTGTGCCATTTTAAAGCTAATTACATTAAATTTTTTGTAAAGCTGTTGATTGTTTTATTTCTTTTCAGACCCATTAATGGCGTTCACTCAACCAGAAAATGCAGGGACGCGTTTGGCAAGAATTTGACTATCGGCTTGATGTGTGTCGTGTGACCAATGGTGCTCACATTGAACATCTTTGAACATTCCATGTAAAAATTGAGATTACAAGCTTTCTGAATTTACCAGATGCGTTTTTATATCCTTAATAGTTTCGGAAATATTCATTGTCAAAATGTGCCCAAGACTTTTGGAACACCCTGTACATTGGATTTTGTTTGGGTGATGCGGTAAAACCGGTTTATGTCAGGAAAAGTTGGATCCACGTATCGATTTCTTCTTTGCGTACCTTATGGCTCTTTTAAATAATTCAGATAATGGAGAAATAACTTAGAGATGAATACTTATCCATGATATAACGTAATCATTATATGTATAGTTTGCAAACCAATTCCAGGTTTTAGTGTTGCGCACATTCAAACAGATTAAACTTCCTAGACGACGTGGCATTGCTTTGGAGATTTCTAGTTCATTTCCATCATCACTACGACTTATTGGTCGTCTTCGTCGCCTTTGGCCATCATCATCTTTGTCGTGGTCACCTTCATCATCGTTGTCGTGTTTTGGGTCGTTACCTGATTCATCATCATCGTAGTCGGAGTCGTTGTCGTCCTCCACGTAATCCTAATCATCAGCTTCATCATCACTGTCGCTTGGTCGACATCTTCCCCATCATCTTCACTTTCATCATGCTCATCGTCATCTTCATCACCATCAACATCATCATCATCATCATCATCATCATCATCATCATCATCATCATCATCATCATCATCATCATCATCATCATCATCATCATCATCATTATCATCATCAATCATTAATCATCGTCGTTGTCGTCGTCGTAGTTGCTGTTATTTACTTGTCCCCTCCACCGTCACCAAAATCTTCTTTCCCCTCGCCGGTCGTCCTACTCATTTGTCTGTATCACCGTCCACCTTCTGTCCTTCCGCTTTTTCGTCCCTGTAACTAGATCTATGTATGTATGTTTGTTCTTTCTCGAGTTTCGTTCTTGTGCCCTTTCACTGGAAGAAAATAAGGAATACAGCTGGCATAGGTCTCTAGACTATTTGACTGTTTGTCATGATGTTGGCTTGTTTCTTTCTCTGACAGCGTATTGAGCCCAGCGAATTTGTTATTATTTTCAATAAGACGATGATGATGATGATGATGATGATGATAATGATGATGATGATAATGATTTCTTCTTCTTCTTCTTCTTCTTCTTCTTCTTCTTCTTCTTCTTCTTCTTCTTCTTCATCTTCTTCTTCTTCTTAATATTATTATTATTATTATTATTATTATTATTATTATTATTATTATTATTATTATTATTATTATTATTATTATTATTATTATTATTATCGTTATTATTATTATATTATTATTATTATTATTATTATTATTATTATTATTATTATTATTATTATTATTATTATTATTATTTACTTATTTAAATATTCTATTTAATTTATTTATGTATGTATATATTTGTTTATTAAAATATTGTTTGTTTAATTGTCATTGCTAATGTTGTCACGCAATTAATTAATTAATATTTAGCGCTTCATACTTTAACCATTTTAAGCATGGCCTCATGTAGATTTTAAAAATAATAATTTATTTATTAGTTTTTTTTAATATTTATTTTAATTATTATTTGATTTATTTTATTTATGTTTTTAAAAATATATTTATTATTTATGCATGATTATTGCAGAATAGAGCAGGTTGAAGTGGAAGACGCTGATTTGAAGGAGCAGAATATTCATTTAAGATCTGGTTTCTCGAAATAATTATATCAGCAATATTCCGAGTAATTCATAATTTTCACTCCCAGATTGACCAAGTATTGTTCGTAAATATAGCAATGCAAGATACAATACAATACAATACAATACAATACAATACAATACAATACAATACAATACAATACAATACAATACATCTCAGTCGAGCGACTGAAGAACACATGTATATTACATGTTATATTATATTGAAGTTCTAAAAAGCCGGCCTTTTTCGAACGAACGATGCGTAGCGCTGCCTATGACGTAGGTTACGCGTGCGTATATACGTATAGTTGCGTAGATTAATCCAGTGCAACGAGCGATAGTTCTCACTCTAAACAAACGGGCGTTAATAAAGTAGACCTACAATGAATCGTCGATAGCATAGAGGTATTATCCACCATTTTTCAGTACAGACATCAAGTTCTGTCTCTATAGGTCTACAGTTTGTGACCTGTGGTCATGAAGCAGAGAGCGAATCATTGTGTTTTGTTTATTTGGTGTTCCGATCGAGATTTTTGGTACGCGATCTTGTATGCAGTTGTTGGTATTTGCTGAATAAAGGTGGAAAACGTTATACGACGACTCCTGTCTTGTTGATGAGTGAACAGGTTGCGTGGATAAACGAACTCGCGTTACACATATCAAGATTAGATTCAAGCATCGGGGCTGAATCGACTAGTGATAAAGCGTGCAATTGGCAATTAGTGCAGCCAGGGAGAGAAGTCTAGTGTGCAATTTAGATCTAATGTACGTTTTATGGATACTCGAGGTGATCATAAAATATACCAAATTTATCATGGGCATGCTCGAGATTATCAGAAAGAAATAAAACAAAAAACAATCAACTAAATTGTATCAGATCAGATGCAATAATAGCCTCTTCTATGGGTAGGTTCGAAACTATCAGAAAAACAACACTTATAAATGTTAGTTTGCTAGATAACGAGAGAGATGCTCGAATATTACTAAAGTGTCGTTGAGCGTAATAATATGTGCGTAGCTGAGCGTAATATGTGCGTAGTTCCGTTTGCCCAAACACGGTACCCCAACTACTTTCTGAGTTGGATGTTGCATTTGTCTTTGTTGATGATAAAGCATTTGTTGAGTGTAGTGTGCGTAGTGTAGTTGCCCAGAGACTGGGGAGTGCCCACCCCTCTACTGACGGTGTGGTATTGGTGTGTGTGTGTGTGCAGCGGCGGGAGGCCCCACCAGCAAAACCAATCCTTTCCTCCCTGCCTCGGGTTCCATCTTCGCCTCCCCCTTCCAGACCACCGACGCGTCCTCGCCCGATTTCTTCGACCTCAACGCCAAGGGCGGCACCAATCCGTTCTCTCCCCAGCCCGGTGGCTACATTACCAACAACGCCAACCCCAACAACGTCATAGGCAACTACAATCCAGCCCCTCAGCCACCACCATCCTCGACAGCGACGCCTACTGGTGGGCAGGCGGTTAACCCAGGTCCCAGTCAAGCTCAAGACGTCGTAGACGTCGTCAGCCTGGGCGATGACTATTCGGCGTCCAACCCCACCAACCAGAACCCCTATCAGGCCAACCCTGATAACCTCCCTCCTACTCAAAGGGGTCAGGAGCAGTATCCCAACAATGCCCCGAATTCTTATTATCCTTCCACCAACCAGAACCAGTACCCCACTACTGTCAGCCAGAATCAGTATCCCAACAATGCCCCGAATTCTTATTATTCTTCCACCAACCAGAACCAGTACCCCACTACTGTCAGCCAGAGTCAGTATCCCAACAATGCCCCGAATTCTTATAATCCTTCCACCAACCAGAACCAGTACCCCACTACTGCCAGCCAGAATCAGTATCCGAGCAGCTCAAACCAGAATCAATTGGCCGCTTCTAGCCCGGCTCCAGGAAGTGGTTTCTCGCCTGTGTCGCGCACGCCGCCTCAGAGCAATCAGATCGTGGCTGGCTTTTCTTCCTTCCCGGGCTCAGCTTCTATCTTTAAGGACCCTTTCAGCAGTATACGAGGAGGTCCGGGGTCCTCTAAGAACAACCAGGCGCAACTGGGAGATTTGTTCTTTAACGCACAAGACAAGAACCCCGCGGCAGATTTGCTGGAAACTGGACTGTTCGGTTCGAGAGACAATGGCAATGGTAATGGAAAATACGACCCTTACGCACAGTTCGCCGCAGACAAGGATACCTCTTCTTCTTCTTCTTCTTCTTCTTCGCCCTCTGAATATTACAGCGACTATGGAAACCCAAGGAATAAAGATAATTACTACAGCGATTATCCTGCATCCAATCCTGGCAGCAGCGGTAAATACAACCAAGACAGTCCCAACGACGGCTCAAGAAGCAGCAGCAGCAGCAACAATTCGCCCTACGATGACTACTACGATGACTACCCTGGAGACCAGTACAATAGCCAACCTTCATCATCATCACAATCATTATTATCATCATCACCATCATCGTCATCATCATCATCAGGTCCAGCCTATTCTTCTCAGGATAAATATGGGCAAGATTATTACCCTAGCAACAGAAACAACCCTAGCCGTTCTGATTACCCTAGTGGCAACAGTTATCCTACGGGTGGGAATTACGACAGAATTAGCAGTTCGCAGTATGAGGATCCTAACGATCCGGACATTCAACCGGAGCTCCTGCCATCTGACAGGGACAGCAGGACAGGTTCTAAATACGGTTCCAGCCCTTCCAGTAAAACGACCTACTACCAAAACCCAGGCACTGAGAGTTTCAAACTACCCGCTGACAGCTTCTCAGGATCATCCCTTTCCAATGGTACAACTTACCCTGTTTCCAAATCTGCTTCTCCGTCTTCCTCCTCCCCCTCCAAAAACCCTTCTCCGTCCTCTTTCTCCTCCACTTCATACCCTGATCCTTCCTCTTTCATCGCTTCTGCACCAGGCGCATCTTCCAGCGACTCCTCCAATTATCGGACGTCTTCCGGAAGTGACGTACCAACAGGTCTATCGTCATCTACCTCCACTTCCGGCCGTGGCTCTCCTGCAGTGCAGTATGATAAGCCTAAGGGAATTCCCCTGCCGCAGGGACTTCAGAAACGTAGATAGTATAGAGCTAAAGACTGGAACCGAACAAGGGATATTAAACTCAATGGTCTGTCCGGGCTGTTTCGTATGACTGTACCACACCGAAAACAAGAAAGAGACTTAGTAATAATCTAAATGGTGTTTTTTTTTCTTCTAAAAAGAGATATTTCTAAATTGAGAAAATATGCATATGCACAACATGAAATTGTGGAAAAGTGTGTTACCCTTTAAGAAGTCAAGCATCTTTGAATATGTATTCCAGACCTGCTTTATAAAATAAAATAAAAATGTTTTCTAAATAAATAAAATAAATTGTCCTTTAGCTTCGTTTAATCGTCATTATATAGATAAATGTCAATGGTAAGGTAAAGGAAAAGGTAGTCCCATAGCCATGTGGCCGTAGGGGAGCGTGATGTTGGAGATCACACTTATCTTGGGCCAGCGTAATGAGGGTGATGCCCATCTCTCTCCCTCGCTGCTTTATCTTCCCCACCCTTAAGAGAGTAGGTACTCAGTCACAGTTGAGTCAACTGGGGGCGTTGTTATTTGTCGCTTCACAGTTGGCGGTCACCCATCCAAGTGCTAACTGCACTGGACGATGCTTAACTTGCGACACAGTAGCGAGTGCTCCAACCACTGCGCTATCCGACAATGAGTTTGAAATAATAAGATTTGGAATAATGTGTTAGTATTTGGAATATATCTTTAAATTTATGTTCTAGGCAAGATGGCAAATAGGACTATGAACTCATGAAGCAATGGTAAGAAAAAAAATATTGGAGTCTTTGACTAGTAATTCTCAGTAATTCAGCTGCCAACTCTTTAATAAGTTCTCAAATTCTTGAAATGTAGGTAGACTCGTTGTTATAACAGAATTCTTTTATATATTAAAGTTCATTAAAAACAAAGAACACTGTTTAATTTAATACACGCCACATATTATTCTGGCAACGCTCCATACATTTTATAAAATAATTGAATAAAGGTTTTTCATCGACAGTGCAATCTATACTAACAATCTGCTTTCAGCCAAATTATTAGGCTACCAGTAAACTGAATTTTGTTATAGTAGCAAGAGTTCACAATATTTTGAGAATAAATTTAATTTTACTTACGCCATATATTCTTGGGGTTTAAAGCGTTGTAGAAATAAATTTTCAATGTATGTGATTTTTCAAAAGCTATACACAGAGGTTTCTTGGGGGAATAAACCAATTCAATTCAATAATTTATTGAAACGGCTGTTCCACATAAATGTGATCTTAGATTACACACAGTCAATCTCACGCATGGATTCACGTGAAACGTATAACCAAATCTAGCACTTAAACCCGGAAATGATTATGGCCATTGTATTACATCATGCTTGGAAGCCCTTGCAGGCAGAGTCACCGATTTCGTTGTTTTAAAGTTCAAGCTCATAAACCGAAAATGCTTCTTGCTTTAGCCAAATTAAAACTATAACCAAATGATCAGGTAATCTTACCGAATATGATTACAATTAATTAACGTTGGTAGCTTTCTGACACTGGGAAGCGTGAAGGGAGGTCCGACGAGAGAGAGCGTTGTAGATTGCAATGAAATGGGAGGGAAACTAGATGAGAAATTAGGATCTCTCAATCAACGAAATCAGATAATGCTTTGATATAACCTTAAAGGGATCCCCTCTGACCACGTTCCCTCAACACGTCCTTTTAACATTCACAGTGAGCGTTGTCCCACTAAAACAACAAGCTTAAAACGACAAATAACTCTTTCCAAAGTATATATATTTTTTAAACGAATAAATCCCGTAGTTTGTGTGCATATCAATATCAAGGGCTAGCCAACATTATGGAGCTAAAATTAGCATCTACCAAAGCCGATAAGAGACAGAACCCGTAAAAACAATTGCTCGTAAAGGGTGTTTTCTTTTTCGCTTTAAGCTGATAAAATAGACCCTACCGTACTCAGGACACCAAAGACGCACAATTGATGTCGCGTGGTTCACTCACAAATAGAGTCAAAAGTCCCACAGCTGTACCGTTAAAACAGGGGAAATAACTCGCTGTCAGAACAGAAATGGAAAATTCAAACTGTAGAGGTTGGTTTGTGCAACGAAAGCACACGTCATCATTGTTTAATGTCATAACAATGCCCTCTTTATCATTGTTTAATGTGATAACACAGCCCGCTTTATCATTGTTTAATCAAATAATATTGATAATTTTAGGGTAAACCCGTGTTCGCTAAGTGCACAAAGCCTTCCAAGCCGTAAGAAACTATATTTAAGTGTAAAAGCAGCTGGCTGCCTTTATGATTTAGAATACGCTGTTGAGATTTGTTTGTATTTGAAATAAAGATATGGCAGGTCCATTTTGTAGTATAATTGTTGTTTCTTACTAAAATGTTTTGGTTTGTTTGATTTATCTTGGTTGTTTTTTTTTCATGTTAACTCTTAACAATTGTTATCGTTCAATACAATGTGCTGTTATTTTGCTTCTCAGAAAAAAGCATTTCATTTTATTGGAAGTGTTAGTCCGCTGGACCCTACAAAACAATGAATAACTAACTAACTTATTAGAGGTGTTATAACTGCCTAGAGTAGATCGTTGAAAGCGGTGCGTTAGTTAGTTAGTTATTCATTGCTTACAGGGTCCAGCGGACTGCAAAGAGCCGAATCAGGACCACAAAATCAAAACCACAACTTGGCTGAAAGAGTCGGACTCACTCCTGATCCGTATAAAAGATCTGCTGAAACAACCCTAGTGGTAACACTGAAGGCACTCCACCAGCCGGTCACTTTACAATAAGGGCATCCCACGCAGGAGACGCTGAAGCTATATTCTAATCTATTGAACCCCCGTTTACAAAAACAAAATAGAATATAAACATCATTATAAACTATCAACAAAACGCATACATATAATAATAATATCATAAAAAGCCCTAGCTACCATTTGACAGAAAGCATCCAATATTCCAAAGCTGACCCAACAGACCTCCTACACAAATGAGGACTTTTGGAAGAGTATTCAAGAAAAAAGTGAGGTGACTGGTCTAGCGAAGAAGATGGCATAGTAGATTGATTAAACAGAGTATAAATGAGAAAGAATAGGGGGAAAAGAGAGCGACAGTGGGAATTTAAAGCACTACATTTCCAGAAAGTGGGGATACTATTTATACAGAAACACCCGGCACACCACACGGAGGGAAGCGGTGCGTTATCTTCAGACCAACTCAAACAGGTGGTGTAAAGGCAGGGAGATCGCTATTAGAAGACGGAAAGAACATCGAATTTTTATTTTATTTTCTTCTGTAAAACACGGGTATAGAGTTTTCTCGCCTAAGCAGATGAAACTGGACTTTAATTAAAGCATCTTGGAGATAATGGGTGGCCAAGGGGTGGCCTCGTGGCGCAGTGGATAAGTCGCCGGTTTCCTATGCCGAAGGTCGCGGGTTCGTTTCCCGCAAGGGGCGAACGTATATATGACTTAGGTACGAGACTATTGAGGTCACCGAGGGTTTTCTCCGGGCACTCCGGTTTCCTCCCTCCCTTCAATAATGGTTCAGGACGCAGTCAATATAAAAATTTCAAAAATAAAAATTCGATTTTCTTTCCGTCTTCTAATAGCGATCTCCCTGCCTTTACACCACCTGTTTGAGTGATGGATGTGTATTTGGTGTGTGTGAGGGTGAATGAGAAAGGTGAGCGTGTATGTTGGTATAGATCGCCGCGCTTTGAGCCTGATTGATTTGGGGAAAGGCGCGTATTTAGCATCCTGTATTATTATTATTATTATTATTATTATTATTATTATTATTATTATTATTATTATTATTATTATTATTATTATTATTAAATAATTAAAATTATTATTATTATTATTATTATTTAATAATAATAATAATAATAATAATAATAATAATAATAATAATAATAATAATAATAATAATAATAATATTAATAATAATAATAATAATAATAATAATATTATTATTATTATTATTAATTATTTTTATTATTATTATTATTATTATTATTATTATTATTATTATTATTATTATTATTATTATTATTATTATTATTATTATACCTATCAGTTGTGACTGATTTCCAACAGCATAAGATTTTTAACCTGGATGAAGTTCACAGTTTTAAAAAACTAACAAAAAAAACAAAACAAAAAAAAACATACACACACATTTTTGTAGAAACGACGTTGTGATGACTGTCATGAAACTCTACATACATTATTTTGACACACTTACCATTATTTTGACATTTTCATATATATATATATATACGAAATATAAATTACCTCCTTAAGCTGGCTCTGGCCGGCATCGAAAATGGAAAGAAACCTTAACGTTTGTTAAAGCAAAATTCGTAGCCCCAAAGGATTGCAAATATTTTAGCGCTGCATGTTAAGATATAGTTTTAAACAAGGTTTTAGTGAAGAAAGTAACTGCAGTTGGTTGGTTCCTTAAGCAACTATTGGAAGAGAGTACATAAACTGAGCAAAACACTGTCCTCAAGTCAATATTAGTAGTTCGCTTTTCAACGTCCTTATTTATTAGTTATTTTTTCTGAATGGTCGTAAGTCTGGTTAAGATAGTCTTCCATCCAGTGGAACCGAATAAAGCTGTCTAGGAATGATTCCTAATCATTTTTATAGATCGAATGAATGAACGACCATTGAAGTTTAACCATCCCATCTCAGGGAAGAGAGATGGGGAAATAAATCAACACTGAACCGCCAGAGCAATCAGACTGCTAAGATGGACAGTGAAAACTTGCCGCTTTTATCTTACCAACCATTGGATTCGAACCTTGGTCATCGTTGTGCCTGGCAATAGCTCTACCAAGGAGCTACGTCGGTGGGACTAATCGTTCTCATTGGTGCGCTGCAGCATAGTCTTCTTCATATAGACGTTTTATTTTTAGTTTTGAGCCCTGGGGAAACAAATATTGATCTTAAAATGAGCCGTTTTGGGAATGCATGCTTCTTGATGTGTAAAGATTTTAAAGCATGGCATTGATTCAGGGAAATCACTAGAGGAAGAGTTATTACATTTCTTCAGTCTATTCGCGTTTATTTCTTTGAGGTTATTCTACTTTTCCTTTGCGGTGTAAACAAGTCTTGTACAACGTTAACGTTGAACTGTCCAGCTTTTGTTTCTTTATTTCGTTTCGTTTTGTGTTTTGCTTTACAAACATATAATTTGCCCCCCTACTCCCCTCCGGCCCCGCCCAGGGGAACTCGTTTTAAATACTGCAGAGGAAATTATTTCTGCCGAGCTTGAGACATAAACCAGAATTACTACACACGCGGAGAAAGAAAGTAATTCAAGATGGCCGACACTACATTAGAAGCTTACCTCCACTGTTCTGCCAATACGTCTCAGTACACAAAACAACGCTAAAATCCGAAATCTCGGAATTAAAAAAACAAACAATTACAATCAATCGACATTTTCTAGACGTAAAATATGTTTTGTTTTCCTTCTATTTGTTCTTGTTTCCTCGACTTCTGTTTGTCATTTGTTCTTCTCTTTCTTCTTTCTTTTTGCTCTCTTTTATTCTGTTCTGTGTGCTTCGCCTTTTCTCAGACTTTGACTTCTTTATATTTCTTGTCTTCTTTTTCTTGCTCGTAAATTTCTTTCTTCTGTGTGTTCTTGTTCTTTTCCCACCTCCATCAAAGGTCGTCGTCACCATCGTCGTCATCATCATCATCATAGTTGTCGCCATCGTTATCATCATCATCATCATCATCATCATCATCATCATCATCATCATCATCATCATCATCATCATCATCATCATCATCATCATCATAATCATCATCATAATCATCATAATTTTCGCCATCGCTATCATCCTCAGTCTTATCATCATCATCATCATCATCATCATCATCATCATCATCATCATCATCATCATCATCATCATCGTCGTCGTCGTCGTCGTCGTCGTCATCATCATTATCATCATCATCATCATTATAACCATCATCGTCGTCATCATCATCATCATCATCATCATCATCATAGTAGTCATCGCTATCGTCCTAATCATCATCATTCCTATTCTCTTCATCATCATCATAGTGGTCGCCATCATCATCGTCATCATCACCATGGTCGTCGTCGTCGGTGTAATCGTCAACACCACCAACAAACTCAGCAGCAGCAGCTGTCCCGTTTTCATCTTCATTTTCTAGCTCCTCAATCATCACTGCACACGCACATCCTTCATTAAGACAGAAATGTGTTTGTGTGTG
Source organism: Oncomelania hupensis (assembly GCA_036898135.1). Lineage (NCBI taxonomy): Eukaryota > Metazoa > Mollusca > Gastropoda > Littorinimorpha > Pomatiopsidae > Oncomelania > Oncomelania hupensis. The sequence goes on from CM072515.1 coordinate 71,222,827, forward strand.
TTGTGCTCTCTCTCTCTCTCTCTCTCTCTGTGTTCGCTTTTGCGTGTGTGTGTGTGTGTGTGTGTGTGAGTGTGAGAGTTTGTGTAAATGACTACTAAGAGCCATAATCCAATTCCCCATCTGAATTAACAAGATCTCTTGGTCAATGTTTTTGGAATTGTTTGGACGTCGACTCTGTCTCGGTGAAACATCACCTTCCTTTTCGCCAAATCGAATATGTACGTACTGCATGGCGCGATGTTCGCCGCCTTGAGGTCATTCAGCCGGCCGCCTCAAGCCCAATTTTGCCCTAAAGGGATCGGTCCTACGTCGCATTTCAAGATGCGCATCGGCTTCTTTCTTGTGCGCAGTTTAATGCTATAGATAGATGACCTAATCAGCAGTAGCCCTTAATGGGGTCTTTAAGGGAAGCATAAATGTATCCCACATTCATTTAGTCAAATAAATTCATTGCCAAGTTCAGATACACGGAAAACTGTCTTGGAATCGAGATAATAACATTATTATTATTTATTATTATTATTATTATTATTATTATTATTATTATTATTATTATTATTATTATTATTATTATTATTATTATTATTATTAAAAATATTTTACGATGGCGCTGTTGTGGAGGACTGCACTGGTAGCCTTGTCATACAGGCTTTTGATGACTTAGGCACAGTGCAAGGAGGTAGAAGAAGAGGGAGACCGAAAAAGAGGTGGGAGGACAACATTCGAGAATGGACTGGTTTGACACTGAGCGAAACGATCAGGGTTGCTGAGGACAGGGAAAGATGGAGTACGATGGTTAAACGATCATCTGTGGTGCCCTTACGACCTCCGAGTTATGGGATAGGATAGGATAGGATTATTAAAATTAAAAAAAAATAATAATGTGCATTTATATAGTCATTCTTCCGAAGTAAATCGGTTCAAAGAGTAGAAATGTTTCATCAACAACCCCACTCTCCTCCCCCACCTCCTCCTTCCTAAATCCAAACTGACAAGACGGGGGTGGGGAACTGGGCAGTGGTTGGTTGTCGGGTCACAAATTTAGAGCCAGCTGATTTTCACGTTAATTCCTATTGTGGTCCTGCTTTGCTTCTTCGCAAACACAGAAACACAAAGACACACACACACACACACACACACACACACACGCACACACGCACAACGCCACAGCTCACTAACATCGCAAGCAATCTCATTTATTTCTTTGATTACGTTTTTCCATGATTTCCTATCCATTCCTATCCTATCCCATAACTCGGAGGTCGTAGGGGCACCACAGATGATCGTTTAACCAGCGTACTCCATCTTTCCCTGTCCTCAGCAACCCTGATTGTTTCGCTCAGTGTCAAAACAAACCGTCTCCATGATTTCAGTGCAAAGCAAATCATCGAAACTTGGACTCATCTCCAAACCCCAAACACTTTCTTAGTATGCGCAAGTTCAGAAGTTGAAAAGTTAAAGGCTAAGATTTTGATGTTTAGCAGGCAAAACAACAACAACAACAGCAACAACAACAACAACAACAACAAAATCAGCAATAAATGAACTGTACAATTTACAAGTTTATTTAGGGCTCTCTATCCTTCCGATGGGCTTTCAGCCAAGTCGGATCAACATAACGTCTTAGACAAAGCAAGGTCTTCTCCGTCTGCAAAGTTTTTAAGAAGGGAAAAACGAGATAGATATAAAGGAAAGCCAAATTCAAGAGGGAAAGCAATTAGCAGGATTTGGCATAAAAAGAGAAGTGGAACTGTTAAAGAAGGAGCGCGAGGCCGAGGAGAAGGAAGAGCAGAAGGGGGAAGAGGAGAAGGTTAAGCAGTATTAGTATGAATAGTAATAGTAGTAGTAGTGGTAGTTCAACAAGAAGGAAAGTATCTCAGAAGAACAGTATCTAAAATGCTTTGTGTGCAACGGTGCTGATAGTGG
>CM072515.1:71227252-71252252 GCA_036898135.1 Oncomelania hupensis
AAGGAAAAGAAGAAGAAGAAGAAGAAGAAGAAGAAGAAGAAGAAGAAGAAGAAGAAGAAGAAGAAGATGATGATGATGATGATGATGATGATGATGATGATGATGATGATGATGATGATGATGATGATGACGATGATGATGATTTTGCTTCCGGTGCTGCTCCTAATGTTGATGAAGCTATTGCCGATGCGGATGGATAACGATGAAGATGATTCTTCTCAAATCCGTGTGCATGGGAACACTTACTGTATAGCCAGGCTGCAGCTCAACGCATTTGCAAACGGGGAAAGCTGTTAACAAGTTTGAAAATACCTCAATCACTCTACAATCTTGTAACATTTTTCTTTTTTTTATTCAAGTATATTTGACGTCATCTCACATCAGCACAATTTATAGGCATCAAGGAAAGTGCATGTAGGGCTTGAACTTGACGGCAAGGTTTCATTTTCCTCCTTGCGATCTCATCAGCCATACAACACACACCCACACGCACACACACACCTACACACACACACACACTCACAAACACAAATCGTTTCGGCCAGAATCTCCTGGTCTGCGTCCCATTCATCCATGTTGGGTAACGACTTTTCTATTACTGGTAGATCTGCATTTCAAGACGTGCACATCCGGGAACGCTTTTGTCGCCGGCATCAGGGGATACCACTCGGACGCACGTCAGTGGAAGTAATGTCCCTTTTCACAGGAAGTGACGTCGATTTCCCCAGGGAAGTAACTCTTAAGCTGTTAGCACGCCTTTGTGAGTATAGGGGACCTCTGGAGAATTCCCTTTCGGTCATCTGATTCCTTGCTAGACTTTGGTGAGGAGAAGGAAGGAAGTAAAATGGAAACCCCCACAATATGTCTAATATCACCTAAATGTGTGAACAGACATTAAATTAAAGATTGATTGAACCCCCACAAGTTGGAGGAGGAGGTTTGAAAAGTCAATATTTGGTTTGTACTTGAAAGGCTTTAGCTAGGATACAGGTGGCCAGATGTTACTACTACTACACTCTCTCGCCCGCACGCTACCGAAGCACGCACACCCTTCGGCCTCCCCTTTTCAACAACCCCCACGCACCCCACCACCCTCCCTATTTAACCCCACTACTCTCCAGTCCCTCCCCCCCAAATAAAACAACAAAAACTCAACAAACAAATAAACAAAAACGGCCGAACACTCCGAAGCTTTTCAATTACACAAACAAAGCAACATCTGTACATGTTTAATGGTTAATCTTGGAATCTAGAATATCAAAGAGATGTCACAAGACACCACTATGCACGCCAGGCACGGCAGGTAAGCGGCAACCTCAGGCATAGTCGCCTTCATTTTAGCTTCTATCACACGCCTATTCACAACTTTCCGGCACCTCTCATAAAAACTCGTGGGTATCGCCATTATAAATTAAAACGAGGTTATATGAAACCAAGTTCCGGTTTGGCTTGTTTTGCTTTTATCAAAGCTTGATGCGTGACTTTTAAATATGGCAAATTGCCGAAAACGACGATTGTTAGAGCCAGAAAACGAGTGGGATAAGTATAAAAACGGTGGAGGAAGTACATGCTCAGTAAAAGAATGCAAAAAACAATCGTAGAGGCCTGTATTTGTGGCGACTTCGGAGGTGCGTCGATCATCGACAGAAAGTGAAACAGGACCTGAAAACTCTTGTAGTTTTCCATAGCTTCGCCGTCGCAACCTTCACAAAACACGAAGTAACTAACTATGTTAGGCTAGCGTTGTGGCCAAGTGGGCTAAGGTGGGACTAACTTGCCTTGTCCACAAGCCAGAAACCAATGGCGCCTGACAGGTGTGGGTTCGAGCCAGCATCGGGGCGTTATGTTTTTCCTAATATTTTTCAAAAATTCACAAATAATGTTAGGTAGGTAGGGTTTAGGCGCGCCACTGGCGATAGAAAGGGATAATAAACTGCAGCAAAAAAAATAAAAATATTTGAGGGTACGATACAGGTGGCCAGTGACACATGTTATTATTCTTGAATATTTGGAAATAACTCACTAAAACACGCGAAGAAAAAAAAAACGGAAGTATTTTTCATAGAGGGGATTCCCGTTGGTGCATAGGATAGCAGAAAAGTGTGAATAGACCTTTTTGTGGATACTATCATAGCGGCTGGTCTCCATTTGTACCTCAACTAACGACATGTTCACGTTTTTAGACTTTCCGATCATATGACGGTTCGATTTTAAGATGTTTCGATATAATGTCGGCTCAGCTTCCTGCAGCGCTTACAAAAAAAACTCCTTGAAAGATAATGGCCTTTTAAAGATAACTGCACTATAGAAATAATAATAATAATAATAATAATAATAATAATAATAAACATAATAATAATAAACATAATAATAATAATAATAATAATAATAATAATAATAATAATAATAATAATAATAATAATAAATAAATAAATAAACATAATAATAATAAAATAATAATAATAATAATAATAATAATATAATAATAATAATAATAATAATAATAATAATAATAATAATAATAATAAATAAACATAATAATAATAAAATAATAATAATAATAATAATAATAATAATAATAATAATAATAATAATAATAATAATAATAATAATAATAATATAATAATAATAATAATAATAATAATAATAATAATAATAATAAATACTAATAATACTTATACTAATAATAATAATTATAATAAAAAATATAGTAATAATAATAATAATAATAATAATAATAATAATAATAATAATAATAATAATAATTATTATTATTATTATTATAATTATAATTATAATTATAATTATAATTATAATTATAATCAATCAATCAATCAATCATCATCACCATCTTCCTCCTCTTCATCATCATCATCATCATCTTCATCATCATCATCATCATCATCATCATCATCATCATCATCATCATCATCATCATCAGAGTTGGGTTTATACAGAATGCGAATTTTATCTGTGTGTATCTGTTTCTGTAAACTTCTGACTAGTCATTAACCAGATGTTTCAAGTATAATCTTCTATGGATTTTATTGTGATTATATGCAAATTAGGCGTTTCCGGTTGTAGATTTTTGTGGTCCTAGATTGTTTTTTTCTCATCACAGATTGTTAGTGTGAGAGAATAAGGATCTTGTAAGAGTTGGCACCTCGGGCGGCTTTATTTAGATCCTGTATCTGCCAGCGCCTTGAGTCGCCAAGTACGGCGAAATATATACGCTATACAAATCCCCAGTGATAATAATAATAAATAAACTAAGAGAGCAGACTTTTTTTTTCTGAAACGTTAGAGATAAAATAAAATAAACTCAAAATTTAACTTGTGTGAGTTCTATTTCGGAAACCTTGTAATAGTGGAAGCAAAAGTAATTGTGTAGCTTGTTTTGGCGAAAAGTTTAGTTAGTATATAATTCCAAACTTTTCAGTATTCTGTTTTATCTGCTTTCTTCAAACGAGAGTGCTTGGATTTTTTTTAATATAATTCAGTGGCAAACCAGGTTTGGTTATTTGCTTTTGATTAAAGTGTCTGTGAATGAATTATATTTTGAATAATACATTGTTCAGATGAAATAAGGTATTGTTGTATAATTAATTTAACAAATCGAAGAAATATTGTGAATTAAAGTTTTAAAAAAATAAAAGAAAAAGTAATGTGTATGAAAGTAGAAATGCGTCAGTTGAAGTGAATTAAAATTTGAGTCTTGAGAGAAGATGCTGGAGTAAAAGGCATCTTAATGACTACTAAAATTTTATATTCTTTGCTTCGACGGTTCTACCAATGCGCATGGAAGGTTTTCAGGACAACTCCTCAGTAGATGGAAATAGCTCATTATTAATTTTATTATTATTGAGGATGTTTATAGCGCACTTATCTCGCCGTACTTGACCAGACTCTAGGTGCTGGCCGATACAGGATCTAACTCAAACCGCCCGTGACGCCCACCCGCTGCCTTTGGGCGCATGGTCTGACGCCCGGACAACTGAGCACTATCCTGGCCAGCCAAGGATGGGGGAGAAGGACCATGCTGGGTGTGTTCTTGTCACCGGCACTCACCCGTCTAGGACATGAGCGTCAGGATCTTTAAAGTCCGTTATGATGGAATGTATGCGACACACAGACTAGACCTCGGTAAATTGACTAGACCTCGGTTTATACTCTCATCCGAAGGAGTAGGAAGCGGGAGTAAAGTGTCTTTCCCAGGGACACAACACAATGGCCCGGACAGGGCTCGAACCCGGGACCTTCAGATCTCCAAGCCAAAGAATTACCATTAGACCACCGTGCCTCTCACTCACTATAGATGGTTTATAGGGTCCAGCGGACTGCAAAGAGCCGAATCAGGACCACACAGTAGATGGATGAAAACTGATAACAATAAATGGATGAAAACTTATCCTATCCGAGAGACCTATTTCGCCGAGAACGAGCTAAGTGAGAAACTTCAATAATCATACATGTTTCATTCGTTTTGTACATCAATATAAAGAGATAACAAACTCGCCTAGTCGTCAACTGATTTTCGTACCTCAATTTTTGTTCTTCCATCTCGTCAATACTCTTCATTAATGAACACAAATAAAAAATTTAAATAGTCTAACTGTAACATTCAAGACGGGATCTTTATTGCCATAGCCAACGCTAATACATGGAATAACCCCTAGACTATTTCATAGTGAATGAGCTTTTAGGAACTCGAAAAATTATAAAGCCTAAAAAACTAATTATATCACAAGCAGGGATCAGTTTACTAGCGCGCCCTGCGCCATTGACGCATAAAAATTAAAAATGACCCATCTACATCTTGCAAGGGGCCGAATGGCGCTTTGATTTTTGGTACCAGTGCGCCACCACAATAACAGTGCACTGTATTGGAGGCGACAAACGTGCTTTTGCTAAGGCAAGTTCAGCGATTGGCTATGAGGGCCCGGATGTTGATCTTTCAGCCAATAAGAAGTGTTGTACGATTCTTCCAAATCAGAATTTGCTATCGTCTGCGCGTATGTTGTGTCCGTGCAAGGAGGATTTTGTGTTTTTCTTTGTGCCGCTTTGAAAATGCCCCCCCCCCCCTCCCACCTCCACCAAAATACCTAAACTTGAGGTAGGACAGTCTAGACTGTCGTTTGCTGCTGTTAAACTACAGTCTGCCGCCGCTAATCCTAAGCAAGATGAGTGTGTGAGCTCCGAGTCAAGTCAAAATACTGATCCCTGTTCTGGTTAGTGTTTTGTTGGTAAACATGCTTCACAACACATGCACACTCACAATAATCTATTTTGTTTTAATTTCTGTAATAATATCTCCAGGTTATCTTTTACATGTACGTATATTACTGCTGAAATCATGGCCCATTGAAATGTGATCTGAGGGGCCCAATGGCCCATAGCTTTTTTGTGTCAAGCTGAACCCTGCACAAGATTAGTTAAATATATAACTAGCGATGAAAACGACTTTGTGACAATCATCATCATCATCATCATCATCATCATCATCATCATCATCATCATCATCATCATCATCATCATCATGAATTAGTTAGTTAGTTAATCATTGTTTATAGGGTCCAGCGGAGTGCAAAGAGCCGAATCAGGACCACAACTTGGTTGAAAGAGGACAACCCTGGTTCGTATAAAAGATCTGATGAAACAACCCTAATAGCAACACTAATGACACTCCGCCAGCCGGTCACTTTACAATAAAGGCATCCCATGCAGGGGACGCTGAGGATGTACTCTAATTTATCGAACCGCGGTTTACAAAAACAAAATAGAATATAAACAACATAATAAAATATTAACAAAACACACACATATAAAATGCTTACATTGCTAAATAAGAATACCATAAAAAGCCCTAGTTACCATTTGGCAGAAAGTGTGCAATATCCCCAAACTGACCCAAGAGACCCCATACACAAACGAGGAGTTTTGTGAGTTTTCAAGAAAAACGGCAGGTGACTGGTCTAGCAAAAAAAGGCATTTCTATACCCAGAAAATCACCAACAACGAAGTCCTACAGACCATCACACAAGCCATTGGACAACACGATGACATGCTCACAGTGGTGAAAAAACGGAAACTCCAATGGTATTTCCACGTCACCAGAGCATCAGGCCTTGCAAAGACCATCCTGCAAGGTACGGTGCAAGGAGATAGAAGAAGAGGGAGACAGAAGAACAGGTGGGGGAACAACATTCGAGAATGGTCTTGCTTGACGCTGAACGATAAGGATTGCTGAGGACAGAGATAGATGGAGTGCGCTGGTTAAACGATCATCTGTGGTTTACCAAATGACCTTCGAGTTACGGGACAGGATAGGATAGAACAGAGCAGGAACGAGAAAGAACAAAGGAGAAATGCAGCAACAGTGGGAATTTAAAGCACTAAATTTCCATAAAGGGGGGGGGGGGGGGATACTATTTATTCAGAAAACCCCCGGTACCTCCCCCTTCCCTACATAGCAGAGGGATGACAGTTGAATGGGGAGGGGGAGGGGGGATCATCATGAATGACTGAACAAACACTGAAGTTAACGTCTGCACCCACCATTGGGATAACCATCTGTCAAGATGGAGTAAGGATGTAAATCAGCATTGAACCACCAGAGCAATGGTACTGCTAAGGTTGACTGTGAAACATTGCCTTTTTTTTTTCTGGCCCACCACGGGATTCGAACCTGAGTCATCGGTGTGCCAGGCGTACACTATACCACTGAGCTGTGGGGGTGGGATATACTACTACTACTACTACTACAACTACTACTACTACTACTACTACTACAACTACTACTACTACTACTACTACTACTACTACTACTACTACTACTACTACTACTACTAATACTACTACTACAACTCCTACTACTACTTTTACTACTACTACTACTAGTACTACAACTACTAGTAGTACTACTAGTACTACTACTACTACTACTACTACTACTACTACTACTACTACTACTACAACTCCTACTACTACTATTACTACTACTACTACTAGTACTACAACTATTAGTACTACTACTACTACTACTACTACTACTACTACTACAACAACTACTACTACTACTGCCACTACTCCTCCTCCTACTACTACTATTACTACTACTACTACTACTACTACTACTACTATTACTACTACTACTACTACTACTACGACTACTACCAATACTACTACTACTATTACTACTACTATTACTACTACTACTAGTACTGTACTACTACTACTAATATTATTACTACTACTCCTACGACCACAACCACTACCACAACCACAGCAACAACAACCACAACAACAGCCACAACAAGATTAGAACAAGAACATATTAAAATCTTTGGTCTTAAAATAAAGTTCAGACTTTATCCATCTAAATCTTGTGTGTGTATGTGTGTGTGTGTGTGTTTTATTATAGTACACAATACCTCGTTAAAGCAGAAGAAGAAAAAGAAGAAGAAGAAGATTTTTTTTTAAAAGAAGGAGCGGAGGGTGGGGTGGGGCGGGAAGGGGGAGGAAGGAGAAGAAGAGGACGATAGGAAGATGAGGAGTGGTCGAGGAGAAGAAGAAGGTGAGGAAGAAGAGGAAGGAAAAGAAGAAGAGGAATAAAGAAGAATAAGAAGAGGAGGAAGAAAAAAATAAGAAGAGAGAAAGAAAGGAAAAAAAAGGAATGAGAATTTAAAAAAAAACAAGAAAAAGAAGAAAAGGAATGAAGTAAAGATTAAAGAATGAGATTAATCTCCACTTCATTCATTTTCTTCTTGTTCTTGTACTTCTTCTGTAGACTTAAAAATAACGTTCAAACTAAAACAAACACAGTAAAAGTAACTTTTTCTGGTTTATGAGTTTGTTTTCCAATCTTGGCTGAAAGCCATTTGGAGACTGAAGCCTTGTTAAATAAACCTAATCTAAAAAAACATGAAAACTTAAAAATCATCATCATGGCCCCTGAATAGTCTCTATAGTAAGTTCTCCCATGGGATCCCCACAAGAGGACAAAGAGCGGCGTAGTGGAGAAGATAATCGTAAAACCTCGGCGAGTCCCATTTACGCTGTGTGCAAAAGAAAAGCGCTCTGCAATAAAACACAGGAGCTTTACACGCTGAACGTGGGTCCCCGATAGCAAAAGCGGTAGAACATGCAGTCTTACCTTACATCAAAACGACAAAGGCCTATGGAAGGTAAAAGTTCCACATATAATAAAATAAGCCTATATATCGCTGTCGTCCTCGTTATAGGACTCTAGTTTTGGGTCTAAATAAAGATGGTACAGATTCGCACTGACGCGCTTTGTGGGAGTCAACAATGTGCGCAGCGGATTCGTTTCTCCGAAGAGACACCGTTCGATCCCATCTTTTCTAACTATGAAACATAGATACGCTATCTACCTGATACCGTTTTGCTATCGGGAATCCACTTTCAGCGTGTAATAGAGTAACGTGTACCGAGGAAGATGTCTCGTGACATGTGAGAGGTTATTATTATTATTATTATTATTATTATTATTATTATTATTATTATTATTATTGGGTATTTGTGTAGCGCACATATTTCGCCGTTCTTGGCGACTCAAGGCGCTGGCCGATACAGGATCTAACTCAAGCCGCCCGAGGCGCCAACTTGCAGCCTTTGGGCGCATCGTAATAAGGTCCTTTGCGAGTCACGCCTACGCTAGGTGGCGTCTCATGATGATGATGATAATAGTAATATAGAGAAAGTTCAAACTATATAAGAAAGTTCAAAGTATACGAAAGTTTATTTACATTATTTTTTTTAAAGTTTTAAAGTGTTATGTGGCTTCATTAAGATTTGTATTACATTTTTAATATACTCAAAGTCAGGGTTAAAGAAGAAGAAATGAAAGAGGAAGAAGGAAGACGGAAGAAGAGGATGAGACTGAAAAGAAAGGGAGGAAGAGGAAGAGGAAGAGGAAGAAGAACAACTATAACAACAACATAAACAATAACATCAACAGAAGCAGCCGCAGTAACGACCACAACAAATATAACTACAACTTCTACAACTACTACTATTACTACTGCCGTTATTTCTACTGTTGCTGCTGCTGCTTCTGCTACTACTAATTGTCGGCAGGGATAGCTCAGTGGTCAGAGCGCACGACTTGTATGCGCGTCTCGGGCGACGTGGGTTTGTTCGAATCCTGATTTCAGCAAACTATTTTGTGATTGCTGGATAGTAGTGTCCAGGGCTTTGAGAAACTCTCTGAGCCTGTAAGTGCGCTATATAAGAGTAATCTCTTCCTTCTACTACTACTACTACTACTACTACTACTACTACTACTAAAGTAGATGCAACAACTTACCTATGGATTGAAAGTACTGGAAGGAGTACTAGAAAAGTCTAGACAGTAACAATGCATAGAAAATGCCGGCGAAAGTACTACTACTACTACTACTACTACTACTACTACTACTACTACTACTACTACTACTACTACTACTACTACTACTACTACTAAAGTAGATGGAACAACTTACCTAGGGATTGAAAGTACTGCAAGGAGTACTAGAAAAGTCTAGACAGTTAACAATGCATAGAAAATGCCGGCAAAGTAGCCTCAACTAACTATAAAACAGGGTTTGTTTGTTTGTTCTTTTAGTATTATATGTCACTTTTATTGATCCAAGTACAGCAAAGTCAATGTCCTTTTTCAGAAAAGTAAAAGAATAGGATAAAACTAATTTAACAAGAAGACAAGTCATTCAAATATATTTTTCAGACACACGCGCGAAAACAGAGCCTAAAAAAAACCTTTTTCAAAAAGTATTAATTATTTTGGTGGTGCTGTTACTCGGCTTGATCCTATTGAGAAGCAATAGGACAACAATATAATCATAGTCCACTATCGGAAGAAATATTAGAGCGACGGACCGACGACTTACCGACAACCGGACGTTGCCGAGGGATGGCCCATGTTTTCAAATAGCAACACAACAGCCCTTCATCCGTTTTCTACGATTTCGAGCATCTAGAAATAATACAATTTACGATAAAAATTAATAAATTGAACCTTTGTTAAGTAAATACAGAAGGAAAAATAAATAAAATAAATAAATAAATAAATAAATAAATAAATCTACCAATACCGCTGAACGACACACAGAAAGAATGTAAAACAAAGCAAAACACACCCCAAGTCCAACCAGTTGTGGATGGATTGCTGGTTCTATTTAGAAACGAAGGACAGTGAAATAAGTCTGCGATGAAGAGAGGAGATGGGTGCAGGCCTCCTAAAGCTGGCCCAGAGTAAAAGAAAAGTTTAAAACTCCTCTGTCCCCGGCGATGACGACTACACATTAATCTTTTGTTCTTTTTGTCTGCTCAATTTCTGCTCGAGGTTTTCCTCATTTAAATAATTTAATGATTTATTCAGAGTGAATTTAAGCCCAAAAAGGGTGTTAGTGGATCAAGTTTTTCCCCCCTCCTCCCCCCACCCCAAAGAATTGGGTCAATAGTACTGAAAACGACCTTGAAATACAGTTATGAAGGTACTCATTCTTTTTCCTCCCAAATGTAATGATGGATATCATAAGCATCTTATTATGACAGAGTCCAAATTATGGTTTTAATACAATGTTAAAAGTGTACCACAGTTGTGTGAATTGTTGTAACGTTTTAACAAATTTGAGAAGCGTATTACAGTTGCTGGAAATGCTTAGCTCTGATCTGTTGATAATAAGAGGTTATACAAACGAAAACGTAATTAGCGCCGAAATTATCCAAACCTTAAGGAAGCGGAAGATAAATGAATTGTTGAGATAGATGATTAAAAGGGGTGGTGGAAATGTCAGAAATTGTTTCGGGTTTTGTGAAATCAAAACGAGAAACAGGAAATAAGAAGTAAACAAGAAATATGGTTGTTGATTTTGGGAGTGGGTTATTGTTACACTCAGTTCGATGATGGTGTTTTCTATCAGTATCTGATTCAGCCCCGATGCTTGAATTCCTGATAGTTGTGTAACTCAGATTCGTTTATTCACACAGCCCGTCCAAACAGCATACAAGTCACAAAGTCGACGTATGAAGTTTTCCACTTTTATTCAGCACACATCAACCACTGCATACAATTCTCAATTCAACTCAACAACTTTCACAGCAACTCTCCAAATCACTATCAACAACTTTACTGTCTCAACAACAATCTCGGCACACGATTAAATAACCTCTCTCTTTTCCGGAAAGATTTCGAATACGGTAGAAATGACGTACTGCCACCAATCGAACTAAAGATCGTCATCACTGACTTACGTCATTACACATTTCTTCTCCTTCCGGATCGTTCCTTCAAATTTCTACAATTATCCCGAATCTTCGATCGATGATAAACATGCCGATCCAGAAGATTCTACAACAATATCGACTAACGGAAATTATCAACGTTATACAAAGCCTTTCCTAACAACAATGCAAACTCAAATCAAAGGTAAATAAACTCTATTATTGAATACTTTGCAAATCGAAACGATTAGATCTATCGTACACGCTTCCGGCATACTTTCGTTCGCGTTTCAACGTAACAGTTATAAAGGAAATTTGTGAAGCATGAACATAAATGAAGACATTGATAGGTTTGGTTATTCAGCAATATAGAGTTATTGTATAATACATCTGTAAATATTAAGAGATGTGCAGGTGATTACAAGTATAGATGCACTATTAGTAATTTAGAAATAATGGTTTAGAGGTTAGGTGAGTGTTTAAAAATGATAAGTAAGGTTGTGAGGAGATGTCTTGGTGTGGGAAAGTAATTTTTAATCAAAGTTAGAGGAAAGACGTGGAGGATGGTTAATGTAGTTTTGTTTCACCTTTAACATCGTGGAGCCAGTCTGGTGGTGAATGAAACTCCACACAATGGCGTAAGGAGGATAGGAGATAGTGAGACGGTTTGGGAAAGTTCCTGAAAAGTAATATTAATAAGAGAAAGAACGCATGTCCATATAGATGTAGTTATAAATATTCATAATTGCACAGTTGACCAATCATTATTAAGTTGGGAGGCGTAATGTTGAGACTGAATACCCATTTGATATATAAGATGATGCACGAGTGAAAGGAGTTAGCCACCGTCCTCTGTCTCAGCTCTCAGTTTCTTTGTTCTCTGCCTCCGCATTAAGTGATGGAATTATACTAGAAAGGTAGGATGAAGATTTTGTATTTTGATATTTTGATGTATGTTTTCCAATAAATAAATAGTTAGAAAAACAAAATGAAAGAGTTGTGGGTTAGGAAATAAAATCTATCAAAAACTGTCTCTCAAGCTGTCTGTGTGAAATGTTGTCACCATAGAATGCTATAGTTGTTCCCCGGACGTGAAGGCGATGAGCCGACCACGTCATATTCATTTTTGAAGCTAACCCTAACCCTACTCTAACCCTAACCCTAACCCAAACCCTTAACCTAACCCTAGGCCTAACATAGCCCTAACCCTAACGGAACACTGTTTTGACGCGTATCCTATCCCATAACTCGAAGGTCGTTGGGGCATCACAGATGATCGTTTAACCAGCGCACTCCATCTTTCTCTGTCCTCAGCAACCCTCATGGCTTCGCTCAGTGTCAAGCCAGTCCATTCTCGAATATCGTCCTCCCAGCTGTTTTTCTGTCTCCCTCTTCTTCTGCCTCATTGCACTGTGCCTTGCAGGATGGTCTCTGCAAGGCTTGATGCTTTGGTGACGTGGTCATACCATCGGAGTTTCCGTTTCTTCACCACTGTGAGCAGGTCTTCGTGTTGTCCAATGGCTTGTGTGATGTCGGACTTCGCCGTTGGTGATGTGCTGGGTATAGGAAATGCCCAGAAGTCTTCTGTAGCACCTCATATATAAGAAAATCTAGTACCTAATCACATGCGTTCGCCCCTTACAGGAGCTCTAACCCGCAACCTTCTGCATGGAAAGCCAGCGCCGCCTTGACCATCTACGCCATCTATCCGTCCTTGTCAGGAGGAGGGTGTTTGACAAAGGAGTATGTGTGTGTGGGTGTGTGTGTGTGTGTGTTGATGCACTTGAATAAACGCACAAATAATTGACTTTAGGCGCAAGAATGTTGTTTTTGATGAAATTTTGATTAAAGGTCAACCAGTAGAAAGGGTTAAAAGTTACAAATACCTAGGAATAGTTTTAGATGAAAAATTGACATGGAACGACAACTTAGATCATATTGTCAACAAAACACACAGCCGTATCTATTGCCTGCGCAAATTAAGATCTTTCGAAATATCACATAAAATACTGCAAATGTTTTTCACATCTGTTGTCAGCAGTGTCATGACCTTTGGCCTGTCTTGCTGGGGTGGTAATGTGACAAAGAGAGACAAAGACAGACTGGACAAAATCATCAAGAAAACAGGTGGGGTGGTCGGGAGTAAGCAAGACGACATACAGACTATTCACAAGAGACAGGTAGTGAAGAAAACGACAGCAATTCTGGCCGACAGCGATCATCCTCTGTACATGGAATTTGCCAGTAGGTTGATAGAGAGAAGTGGTAGATATAGGGCAGTAAAGACGAAAACGACGAGGCACAAACATTCATTTATTCCGACAGCCATTCAGATGTACAACGAGCAATTAGATAGGGCAAACACAAAACACACGACTAACTAACATACTGACTAGCTGCATTCCCACCTGGGAGGGACTCACTACCGCACTATAGAATTAACGTGCAGTATGCTCTTTCTAATGCTAAACTACACTTTTATGTTTTTATGTGTATAAATTCTTAAATAATAGTCTTTTATACCCTTTTTATGATTGCAGTTTACTTTTGCTTACTATGTGTTATATACTTTTTGACTCCCATTGCTAAAAAAAAAAAGTATTATGCATGCCTAAAGATAAGTGTATGTGGTGTTTCTCTTTTGCCTGATTGTTAGCATGCCGTCTTTAATGTTGCATATTACATGTATGTTTTTATCATATTTATAATTGTGCTGAGTGAAAGATTTCCTTGACGACATTGTAATTTCCATTTTATGGATTATTAAAGATTATGACTTATGACTTATGACTTATGGGGCTGCAGACCTTTTCTTTCTTAGTAACAAATGGGTTTATTTGCTTGGAACCCACTTTTTTCAAGGACCCCACTTTTTTGTAAGTGCGCGGGAGTGCTCTTTTAGTGCATGGGAGTGCAGTTGTAGTGCATGAGAGTGTTTTAAGTACAAGGGAGTGCCCCATCCGGGACGGAGAAAATACAGTCAATTTTCGGGCACATTATATATAGGAGACGAACTAGGTCAACGTTTTAGACGGAATGAGCCAATTTTTGCATTACAATCTTACATTTTTAGAAGAAGTTTGCGCTCTTTCCATCAAAAAAACCAGTTTCGGATTCCTACATTCTTAAATAAACCCAGTTCTGATGTATTGCAATATATGTGTGCGTGTGTGTGGTTTGTGTGTGTATATATGCGTGTGTGTTTGTGTGTGTGTTTGTGTGTGCGAGTGTGTGTGAAGGTGGATGGGTAGAATTCAGAATAAAAGAAGGTCAGTTGCATGGTACTAAGAACGACTGTTTGAAATACGATTACAACGCTACAGCCGCCTCGCGGCTATAAACTCCTTTTCATTGGCGGTTTCAGACATCACAAATACTGTCAAGAGGCTCTGAATAAAACATGAATGTTAATGCTTCCGAGACGATAAAGGCCCCATTTAAATGGGTCCTATGTTTTCGATTCGCAAAAGCCTCTATTTAAACTCATCCCATTATACACATCGCCATGGATACTACAAGATGAGTGGAGGATACAAGGCTGAGAAAGATGATGAGGAGAAGAAGAAAGATAAAGAGGAGGAGGAGGAGACGAGAAGGAAGAACAAGAAGAGATCAAAGAGGATGACAATGAAACCTGGTCACAGCCCAATGTGTGATAAGATAGCACTTGAGTGATATCTACCGCTTTGCTATCGAGTACCGGGTATAGGCGCCCAAATCGTGTAATAATGCTGTCGTCAAATCAAGACATCTTTATTAACCATTGGGAATATTTTAATATTTTATTACGCCACGTTGTAAATATAAGCACTTGGAAAAAGAACGAAAAACAGGAAAATGAAGTGAAAAAAAACCCACACATGAGAAACTAGAATAATAATAATAATAATAATAATAATAATAATAATAATAATAATAATAATAATAATAATAATGATAATAATAATAATAATAATAATAATAATAATAATAATAATAATAATAATAATAATAATAATAATAATAATTGTAATAATAATAATTATTATTATTATAATTATAATTATAATTATAATAATAATGGTTACTTCCTATCCTATCCTGTCCCATAACCCGAAGGTCGTAGGGGCACCACAGATGATCGCTTAACCAGCATACTCCATCTTTCTCTGTCCTCAGCAGCCCTCATGGCTTCGCTCAGTGTCAAACCAGTCCATTCTCGAATGTTGTCCTCCCACCTCTTTTTCGGTCTCCCCCTTCTTCTACCTCCTTGCACTGTGCCTTGCAGAATGGTCTTTGCAAGGCCTGATGATCTGGTGACGTGGCCATACCATCGGAGTTTCCGTTTCTTCACCACTGTGAGCAGGTCATCGTGTTGTCCAATGGCTTGTGTGATGGTCTGTCGGACTTCAACGTTGGTGATGTGTTGGGTATAGGAAATGCACAGAAGTCTTCTGTAGCACCTCATCTCCATGCTTTGTATTCTTCGTTGGAGATCTGCTGTGAGGGTCCATGCTTCGCAAGCATATAGGAAGATGGAGATGACCAGAGAGCGCAGCAGTCTTACTTTGGAATGTAGACTGATGGTTCTGTCTTTCCAAATGGGCTTCAACCTTGTCAGGGCAGCAGTTGTTTGTGCGATCCTGGAGAGGACTTCCTGTCGAGACCCATTGCCTGACACAATGGCTCCTAAATATTTGAAGCTGTGCACTGTGTTGAGGGATTGGCCTTGTACTTTGATGTCCGTGTTGATGCCATTGGTGTTGTTGGTCATCATTTTGGTCTTCTCTGCACTTATTTCCATTCCATAAGCTCTGGAGGTGGTGTCAAGCCTCTGTACAAGCTGTTAAAGTTCTTGTTCCTCTCCAGCCAATCCATCAATAGCATCCGCAAAACGAAGATTGGAGATTGCTCTGCCCCCTATGCTGACTGTGCCTTCGTGATCTGCAAGAGCATCTGACATGATGCGCTCTAGGAAGATGTTGAAGAGTGTTGGAGAGAGTAGGCATCCTTGACGCACACCGATTGTTGTTCTGAACCAGTTCCCGATGACGCTGTTATGGAGGACTGCACTGGTAGCCTTGTCATACAGGCTTTTGATGACTTCTATAATTTTAGGGCTGATGTTGTACACTTTCATGGTTGCCCATAGAGCTGCATGCCAGACTCGGTCAAATGCCTTCTTGAAGTCTATGAACACATGATATAGATGTTGTTGGTGCTGTAGGTATTTCTCACAGATTATTCTGAGGTTGAAAATCTGTTCAGTGGTACTTCGCCCTGCCATGAATCCTGCTTGTTCTTCAGCTATGATTTGTTCAGCTTGTGGTTTCAACCTGTTGAGTATTATTTTCAGGAGGACCTTGCTGGGATGGCTGATGAGGCTGATGGTGCGGTAATTTTCACACTCCTGAAGGTTACCTTTTTTGGGAAGAGTGATGACAAGCGACTGGGTCCATGGTGTAGGCCATTCCCCACTCTGCCAGATCTTGTTACAGATAATGGTGAGAGCATCAGTCATCGCTTCTCCTCCTGCTTGTAGCAGTTCCGCTGGTATGTTGTCCACTCCCGCTGACTTCCCTTTCTTCAGCGATTGCACTGCTGCCTCAACTTCTTCCCGGAGAATTGGGAGGATTTCTTCTTCTTCTCTGCTCTCGGGACATGCTAGAACTGATGGGTCTCCATTTGGTGTATGGTTGTAAAGGTCAGAGCAGTACTCTGTCCATCTGTCCAAGACTTCTTGTTCTTCTGTAAGGCAAATGCCAGACTTGCTTTGGATAGTGGAGACTTTGGGCTGTTTAACCCTTGTCAGCCGCTTCACAGTCTGGTAGGCCTTCTTGCTGTTGTTCTTGTTCAGACTGTTCTCTATTTCCTGGCATTGATCTTCTATCCAGTTCTCCTTTGCTGTGCGCATGCCTTTTCGGATGTCATTGTTGATTTTTCGGTAGACATCAGCTCCCTGTGAGGTGTTCTTTTTCCTTTTTAACTCTCTTCGTTTATCACACAGATCCAAAAGTTCAGGTGTGATCCACGGCTTCTTCTTTGGTCGGTGCTTGCCAAGGATTTCGGTGGCGGCATCTGTTACAGCTGAGTTGAAGGTATTGGTCATGGTGTTGACATCTACTTCGCCTGCCCCCAAAATAAGCAGTGGTGCAAATTTCCCTCCAATTGTGGCCTGAAATATTTTTGCCACCTCCGGGTCTTGCAGTTTGTCCAGGTCGAACTTCAGCCTAGTGCACTTTGCTGTATTTACTCTCTTCAAATGGAGCCGGAAAGACATCATCACGAGATCGTGGTCACTTCCAATGTCTGCTCCTGGAAAAGTGCGTGTCCTGCCAATGTTGATGCTTGATCTGAAGCGTTTCTTGACCATGATGTAGTCGATCTGGTTGTGATGTTCCCCGCCGGGACTGTGCCATGTCCATCGTCTGGATTTTTTGTGGAGACCAAGCGTGTTTGCCAGTACCAGATTGTTGTATCTGGCAAACTCCAATAGCCTCAGACCCCTGTCATTTGTCTCGTTGTTGCAGTGGGGTCCGCATGTGTCTCCCCAGTTGTGGTGCGCATCTTGGCCAACCTTGGCATTCCAGTCGCCTTGCACTATGACTATGTCCTTCTTCGGCACTTGGTCAAGGACCGCCTGTATATTTTCATAAAAATCCTCCACTTCGCTGTCTTCATAGTCTGATGTTGGGGCATAGGCCTGGATGATGGTAATGTTGAAAGGGGTTGCTCTCAGACGGATGGTAATGAGTCTACTGGAGACTGGGCGGCAACCCATGACAGTGGCTAGAATGTTCTTGTGGACCAAGAATCCAACGCCGTGTTCGTGCCTGTCATCTCTACCGCTGAAATAGAGCTTGTGGCCTTTGTCAGTCGTTGTTTCACCTAGGCCTTTCCAGCGCAGTTCGCTGATACCTAGAACGTTCCATCGATAGTGGTCCAGCTCGTGGGCCATTTCTTCTAATTTTCCTTCCGCAGTTAGGGTCCTGACATTCCAGGTTCCTATGACGATGTTGTTTCTCGTGCGGATCTTGCTATATTGTCCATCAGTAGCATACTTTTCACCTCCGTCCTGGTGGCCAACGGAAGGCGCGGTCCTTGTGTAGCCGGGCGACGACCGATCCGGCATGGAATTAGTGGATAGCCTCATCATGTGTTGTGTCTTGGGCAAAAAAAGACCTGGCAGGGCCCAATCCTCTCCAGGCTGTTGGCCACAGCCGAAATCCACGAATACAGTGTGGCTCGCCTTGGCCCTGAGCACGTGGTCGTTGAACCTGTAGTAACGTGAGGTTCCTCCGCCCTGGCCGGTGACTTCTGTGTAGAAGACTTTCGCCCAGTGATGCCGTGCTAACATCACCCCTGTTAGTCGCCTCTTACGACACGCCGGGAAACGTTGGGTCTATTCTATTTGCCCGAACCCACAGAGCAACTTAGTTATGGTTACTTGGTTACTTAGATATAATAATAATAATAATAATAATAATAATAATAATAATAATAATAATAATAATAATAATAATAATAATAATAATAATAATAATAATATTAATAATAATAATAATAATAATAATAATAATAATAATAATAATAATAATAATAATAATAATATTAATAATAATAATAGTTACTGAGTCATTGTTTATAGGGTCCATCAAACTGCAAAGAGCCGAATCAGGACCATAACTTGGTTGAAAGAGGATTCACCTCTGATCCGTATAAAAGATCTGCTGAAACAACCCTAATAGCTAAAGGCACTTCGCCAACCGGTCACTTTACAATAAAGGCATCCCATGCAAGGGACGCTGAGCCTATACTCTAATTTATCGAACCTCCGTTTACAGAAAAAAAAAACAAGATAGAATATAAACAGCATTATAAAATGTTAACAAAACACATACAGGTAAATTGCCTACATTGGTAAATAATAATACAATAGAAAACCTTAGTGACAATTTGTCAAGCTGGCCCATACAAAAATGAGGAGTTTTGGGAGAGTTTTCAAGAAAAAAATCCCGACGGGAAGTCCTTTCCAGGCTCGCACAAACAACTGCGGCCCTGACAAGGTTGAAGACCATTTGGAAAGACAGGGCCATAAGTCTACATTCCAAGGTAAGGCTGCTGCGCTCCCTTGTCATCGCCATCTTCCTATGCGCTTGCAAAACATGGACCCTCACAGCAGACCTACAACGAAGAATACAAAGCATGGAGATGAGGTGCTACAGAAGACTTATGGGCATTCCCTGCGCCAAGCACATCACCAACAACGAAGTCCGACAGACCATCAAACAAGCCATTGGACAACACGATGACATTTATTTATTTATTTATTTATTTATTTAATCGTTCTTATATAGCGCTTTTCCAGCTCAAGAGCTGCTCAAGACGCTGGCCGATACAGGATCTAACTCAAGCCGCCCGAGACGCCCACCCGCAGCCTTTGAGCGCATGGTCTGACGCCCGGACAACTGAGCACAATCCTGCGCGGCCAGGGATGGGGGAGAAGGACCTAGGTGCATGCTGGGTGTTTTCTTGTCACCGGCACTCACCCGTCTAGGACATGAGCGTCAGGATCTTTAAAGTCCGTTATGATGGAATGTATGCGACACAGACTAGACCTCGGTTTATACTCTCATCCGAAGGAGTAGGAAAACAGGAGTAAAGTGTCTTTCCCAGGGACACAACACAATGGCCCGGCCAGGGCTCGAACCCGGGACCTTCCGATCCGCAAGCCGAAGCACTACCATTAGACCACAGTGCCTCCTAGTTCATTAACATTTTGGTGATGACACTCGGCTACATGAAGACTGGAGAACGAACAGAAGGCTGTTCTTGTATGTATCTGAGAGTGTCGGTAAGTGGGTGGATGAAATAGGGCTAGGATAGAAAAATAGTGGGATGAAATATATACAGTGAAAAAAGAGTAAATGCTATTCTTTGTGACTCGGAAATATTGTGGTGTATGCTACTTCTAATTTTCACTGTGGTGATTCTGGATTCTGTTCATGATAGACACGGTAATTTGAATATTTATATTTTATGATTTACTTGCTGGAAATATAATACTGAAACTAATTTTGTAAATGCATGAAATATCATAATTTGATAAACGTAACTGTCTGTCAGACCGGAACGGGATTGCTTCAGAGAGAGATAAAATCATATAATAGTTCAGCTACTTATTATTTTATTACTCTAGGACTTATAGTTTTCTTGAATATGTAGTTTTCTTGAATTCCGTTTTAATTATTATTCTACTACCTTGAGTGAGAAAGGAGAGAACCATAAAATTAGCACAAACGTAAATCGGTGTTGTGTTCCAACTGTTGTGTATTTTACGTCTTCAGTGTTTCAAATTTATCTTTCTGTCTCAACTTGTGTAATTGTATCAGAAAGGCCTTTTAATGAATGCTTGTATACGTGAAATTGGAACACTAAAAACTGTTTACAAACTAATATCAAGTTTGTAGGAATCTTCTGAGATTAAAGCTAATTGTTTTATAACACGCGCAACAGAAATTTATGACACACAGTGGTGAAGAAACGGGAACTTGGATGGTGTGGCCACGTCGCCAGAGCATCAGGCCTTGCAGGGGCCGTTCTGGGGGGCACGGTGCAGGGTGAGGGTATGGGTGGTGGTGGTGGTGGGGGAAGGGGGACAAAGGTGAAGGGAAACGGAGAGGGATGTGGGAGGACAACATTCGAGAATGGACTGACTTGACACTGAGCGAAGCCCTGAGGGTTGCTGAGGACAGAGCAAGATGGAGCGCGCTGGTCATCTGTGGTTCCCCAACGACCTTCGAGTTACGTGTTAGGATAGGATCAAGAAAAAAAAGGTAGGTGATTGGTCTCTCGCGATAAAGATAGATTGATAGAACAGATTGGGAACGAGAAAGAACAAATGTGACTGACACAAACATTCGTAATTTAAAGCACTAAATTTTCCACCAAGTTGGGATACTACTTATACAGAATCATCCGGAACCCTCACGGGGGGAGGGGGAGGAAATTATAATAATAATAATAATAATAATAATAATAATAATAATAATAATAATAATAATAATAATAATAATAATATGAATAATAATAATAATAATAATAATAATAATAATAATAATAATAATAATAATAATAATAATAATAATAGCCTAATAATAATACAGGCGCTTTTTCTTCAATCTAACTCAAAGCATGGTCATCTAAAGAGATCGCAGTGATGATGATGATGATGATGATGATGATGATGATGATGATGATGATGATGATGATGATGATGATGATGATGATGATGATGATGATGATGAAGTAATCTTGTGTAGCGCAGGTCTCCACACACACAAAAACAGTTCAAGCCCATTGAGCTCAATCTGAGGCAAAAAAGATTAGTCTTAATTAATTCAGTCTTCTCTTGAAGACTGAAGCACTTTTAACATTCTTCAGAGAACACTGGCGGAGGATACCAGAGCTGTGGGACTAGTGCATTCTTGAAAGATCGCATCTCAAAACGCTTTCTGGTGAATCTTGGTAATGTTCCTATGAAGAGAGACCAACCTTTTAGGTAGCAGTGGTCTCGCCTAGAAAAAGAGGACTGGAGTAAAAATGACAGCATTCTTGGATATGATCCGTTCCTGTGAAGTTTGAACACAAACTGTGTGGCGTGCGACATGGTAATGTTTTAACTCATTGAAGTCGCAGAGTTCCAGACTCGGCATCATTCCAGAGTCGCAGGATTTTAGGCTATTTTTAAAAAATCACACCAAATGTACTAGACAACATAGAAACATACAATAAATTGCAAATGAAAGCTTAAAGTATGTATTTTTAATTTCACTTACCACCAATCTGCTATAATCCTCCAGAAAAAAATATTTTGCACCAAAAACACATCACGTTTGCCAAAAAACACTTTTTTTATTAGATGCACAATATCTATATGTTGCACCAATTTTTTAATGAAAATATTTGATTCTCTTGTTGTTATGATGTAAAAACACTGTAGAAATGAATTTTACACAAAAATAATCATGAAAGCACAATCTGAAGAGGCATTTGTCACATAACTAAAACAAAATTTCTCCAACAATCATCGTTAAAAACGGGAAGCCATTTTGTAAACAAAGCTAGTTACTAGGGTAAAGAAAATCGCGAGATGTCAAGATAAACTTTGTCAAAAATATGGTCAAAGGGAAACAATCTAATATAAAAAAGACCCCTTTCAAGTATGGGTATTGCTTAGTTCCCTTGGTACTCATTTTCTGTTATAAAAAAATTGTGAACACGCGACGTATAATCTACATAGCGGCGGCACGCTCCTGTGTGGCACCGCTAGTGCCGTAGCACCGTTTGCGGCACGACTTCAATGAGTTAAAGGACTTGTTTCAATTATGACATTTTTATACCGGGGATTGTCTCATGATACTGTTGTTGTTTTTAATAGTAATTATGTTTACGCTTGTTATTATGTATTTAGTGTTTGATTGCCTATGATATGTTGTATTTGTGCACATCGATGTGGTTTTTAATGCAGTAGGCGTGATGTTGCCATTTTGGTTATGTTTGTTATTGTTATGTTAGTAGTATGTATATATTGTTATTTTAGTATTTTAATCAAATGTTTCTACTGGAAACCCCCGGCAGGATGCCGGAGGTTTCTGTATAAAGAGTATCACCACTTTCTGGACATTTAGTGCTTTAAATTCCCACTGTGGCTTTCTTTCCCCTTTGTTCTTTCTCATTCCTGCTCTGTTCTATCAATCTACTATTATACTATTTTCTTCGCTAGACCAGTCACCTACCATTTTGTTGAAAACTCTTCCAAAACTCCTCATTTATGCATGAGATCTGTAGGGTCAGCTTTGGAATATTGGACGCTTTCTGCCAAATGGTCACCAGGGCTTCCTATGATATTATTAATTAGCAATGTAGGCATTTTGTTTGTATGTGTTTTGTGGATATTTTTTAATATTCTATTTTGTTTTTGTTAACGGGGGTTCGATAAATTAGAGTATAGCCTCAGCGTCCCCTGCGTGGGATACCTTTATTGTAAAGTGACCGGCTGGTGGAGTGCCATCAGTGTTACGAGTAGGGTTGTTTCAGCAGACCTGGTAAACGAATCAGGGATGAGCCCTCTTTCAACCAAGTTGTGGTCCTGATTTTGTGGTACTGATTCGGCTCTTTGCAGTCCGTTGGACCCGGTAAGCAATAAATAACTAATTAATTTCTGCTGTGAAGAACAGTGTGCCTTATGGTAGATCAGATAATTGAGCTATATAAATCAGCTTTATTATTATTATTATTATTATTATTATTATTATTATTATTATTATTATTATTATTATTATTATTATTATTTATCTCGGGGAACATTATTATACATGCTCCCCAAAACATTCTATCATCACGATTGGACCTCTACCTAATCCTAGTCATCGATACTTGTTTACCCTGTGAATCAGGTCTTTAGTCTTCAACCTCCGTTCTTCAAATATAAATATACAAGCCACACAGAGAAATGTAAGTAAAATAAATTTAAAAAGAACATTAACAAAACAAATTTTTTATATATTTTTTATTGTGTATTATAAAATATATTGGATTTTAATTAAAAACCGTAAGGCACGTCACGTTCTTTGCTTCGTTTATCTATTTGCATTGAAGACAATCTTATACTTAAGGAGTTTGTGGAGTGTGTGTGTGTGTGTGCGTGTGTGTGGGTGTGTGTGTGCGGGTGTGTGTGTGTGTGTGTGTGTTTCTTTTTGGGGCATAATCATCAATGTCAATGGTCCTACATCATCGTCGTTCTCATCACCGTCGTTATCATCTTCATCGTTCTCATCATCGTTGATTGTCATCATCATCATCATCATCATCGTCATCCTCTTCATCATCATCATCATCATCATCATCATCATCATCATCATCATCATCATCATCATCATCATCATCATTTTCATCATCATTATCAATATCATCATCATCATCGTTCTCATCACTGTATTGCATGTGAAACGCTAGAACTCCACAAGTAATTTATAATGAACAAATGATTCAACGCCTTTTTGGTTTTTATTTACGTGTACGCCAGCGGACAATAAAAGTATATCAGCATTTTTATTTTAAAAATATATTTTGAGGTTCAATCCACATTATTGTTCAAATTACAATTTGCGTAGGATAAACAATGTTAACTAGAATGTGGTGAATTAAATGTAAATGTCTGTTTTAAGACCTTATTCTTGGACATCTTTTTTGTTTAGCTTCCAGTTGTGTACGTGTTTTATTTAGCATTGGACAACCGAAATTAGATTATAACAGTCACTAATAGTCATCATCATCATCATCATCATCATCATTGTCGTCGTCATCCTTACCATCATCATCACCGTCGTCATCGTCATCATCATCCCCGTCGTCGTTGCAGTCGTCGTCATAGTTGTCGTTGACACCATCCCTCCTCCTCCTCATTTTCATCATCATCGTCGTTTACCGCTGCCACCAACACCCAAACCACAACTATCAACCAAATTGTGCATGTAACCCCAAATCTTGGAGAACTCCACTTTCAACAGAGAAGTTAAGGGTATACAGTAGACAATTTAAATTAGAAAACACTACCTTTTCGCTAGCTGGGTAGGATTACAAGCTTAAAGTAGTTGAATTAACCAGTTATCGAGGTCATCAAACTAAGGTTAATGAATACACCAGTGTCAAAAGACAACAGAAAACGCCCTTAAATGAATATGGAATAAAATATCTATATATTAAGAATAAATTTTCT